>JBAKBP010025991.1:0-32431 GCA_037953745.1 Lithodes maja
AAAATGCCTGGACACACGGAGTTTGAAGCAATTTAAGTCATAGGAAGAGGGAAAGACTGATTCTGGGAGAGAGTTCCAGAGCTCAGATGTTGAGTAGAAGAAAGTTTGAGAGTAACGTTTCACTCTTGGGTTGGAGAGTTGCACAGAGTAGGGGTGGGATTGAGTTGCAAGACGGGTACCACGTGTCCTACGTAAAGGAGGTGGTATGCACTGGGATAGCTCTGAGGAACACTGATTATTATAGTAGCGATAGAATAGCGAGAGAGATGCAACATTGCGGCGGAGAGAGAGAGATTGCAGAGAGTTGGTGAGTGGACGGGAGTTAATGATACGAAAGGCCTTCCTTTCAACTTTGTCTAGGAGAGCGTGTGAGAGGAACCTCCCACACATGTGAACAATACTCAATACAAGGGCGCACTATGCCCCTGTACAGAGCAAGAAGCTGTGCAGGGGAAAAGAACCCCCTAAGGCGGTTGAGCACACCCAGCTTCTGGGAGGCTGCCTTAGCAAGACTGGTAATATGGTCCTTCCAAATGAGAGCAGAAGAAAAAAGAGACACCAAGAATATTGAGAGAAGATGAAGGGTTGATTTTTGTATTGTTGAAGAATAAGGGATAGTCCGCTGGGAGATCCTGACGGGTAGATAGATGGGGAAATTGGGTTTTGGAAGCATTAAAGTTAACAAGGTTTTCTCTGCCCCAATTGGAAATAGTATTTAGATCAGAATTTAAGAGTTCTATGGCTTCATTACGTTTGTCGTTGAGGGATTGCTGGCTGGGGCATTCTGAAAAACTAATGGAGTAGTGTGAGGTTGAGTCGTCTGCGTATGAATGGATGGGAATTAAGGTACAGTTAGGGAGATCATTTATAAAAATTAGAAAGAGAATAGGAGATAGGACAGAGCCCTGAGGAACACCGGAGTTTATAGGGTGAGGAAGTGAACAATGGCCGTCCACAACCGCAGCTATGGAACGGCCGGAAAGGAAATTAGAGACAAAGGCACAGATGGAGGGATAGAAACCGAAGGAGGGTAGTTTAGAAATTAAAGATTTATGCCAGACTCTATCGAAGGCTTTCGATATGTCTAGTGCAATAGAAAAAGTCTCACCGAAGTCCCGAAAGGAGGATGACCAAGAGTTAGTAAGATATGAAAGAAGATCACCAGTAGAGCGACCCTTAAGGAAGCCATACTGGCGATCTGAGAGCAGATTATGAGAAGAGAAATGCTTAAGAAATTTGGAAGCAAGAATAGTTTCAAAACTTTAGAAAGACAAGAGATAAGAGCAATTGGACGATAGTTGGAGGGTTGAGAGCGGTCACCCTTCTTTGGGACAGGTTGAATGTGAGCAAACTTCCAGCATGAAGGGAAGACGTTAGAGGATAGACAGAGACGAAAGAGTTTGCCTAGGCAGGGGAGTCAGCACGGAAGCACAGTTTTTGAGAACAACAGGAGGAACACCGTCCGGACCGTACGCCTTATTAGTGTTAAGCCAGAGAGGGTAGAAAGTACATGTTTAGAAGAGATTAGGATATTAGGCATAAGTAAGAGAGAGGAGGGCGGAGAGGGAGGAATAGCACCGGAATAGCACCTGATAACCTATTTCTGCGTATTTCAGCATATTTGTTTTCGGTTGAAGTGATTGAAGTGTTTTTAAAGTGAGTGAAGTGTTTTAAAGTGAGTGAAGTGTTTTTTAAGTGAGTGAAGTGACCTGAAGAAAGTGACTGTCACCATGCCTCGCGCTTGTGCGAACTGCGCCGGTAGGTTTGGTGAGTCCATGCTTGCTACTGTCGATCTTCAAGTCTGCCGGCTCTGCCAGCAACAAGAGAATTTTACAGTGAAATTAGATGAAGCCTACAACAAGATCAACGTCCTCACCATGAAGCTGGAATCACTCCAAGAGTTTGTAACACTCAACGTTGGAGTACCACAAACTTCAATTGTCACCGCAACTCCAGCTGCCACCAACGCCCCAACGTCAACTGCCAACAATTCAACGCCTACAGTAGCCACTTCAGCTGATGTTTCCGATACTCAAGATACAAATAGTGACTCTCTTCCCCCTCAAGACAACTTCCGTGTCGTGAGGAACAATGTTTGCCCCAAGACCAGGAAACACATACCGATTACCGAGTATCAAAACCGTTTCCAGATACTCACAGACTCAGATGACGAAGAGGAAATAGAAGAAGTCCGGCTCGTGGGAGACTCGATGATACGTGGTCAGCTCACAGAGTTTTGCGCCAGGGCACCTAAGACCAGGAAGCGTTTTTGTATCCCTGGTGGTGGTGTGGACGACGTAGTTGCAGCAGTTGACGAAGTATCAAAGCTGGCCCCTGTTAATACAATGTACGTCATCCACGTTGGATCCAACGATGTACAGCGAACCCAGTCAGAAGATTTGCTTTTAAAGTACCAGCAGCTGATCAAGTCGTTTAAGGAGAAGTCATCAAGGATCATCGTCTCAGGAATCGTCCCCCGGCTCGGTGTAGAGAGCCGATTTTACAACATAGCCACCAGCACAAATCGTTGTCTAGCAAACCTCTGCAGGAAGGAGAACGTGGGATTCGTCGACACCTGGGACAATTTCTACTACGATGACTATTTGTTTTCGGACGATGGAGTTCATCTGAACCAGGTGGGAGCAGCACGTTTTGGGCGTCTTCTCAACGATGCGGTGAAGGATTTTCGGAGAAGAAATCGACTCAGCACAGGACAACCAGGAAGGAGGACCGAAGACAGCGAGGACGGCAACCTACAAAGGAATTAAATACTAATCCGTCAAGAACCGCGAATTTGGATAAAGCTCCACCAACACGACCCAAATTCAAAACCGCCAGGGATAACGACCAAGGACCGAGGACAGCCATGAATGTAAATGTAGATCCGACCAGAACCAAAAATTCGATGAAAGAACATTCTGTGAGTTCTAAAACCGCAACTTTAAAGGTTTTCTATGCAAACGCTCGTAGCATACGCAATAAATTTTCAGATTTAGAGGAACTATGTTTACAGAAAATTATGATGTGATTGGCATAACAGAATCTTGGCTCAATACAGAAGATAGAGACTTCCCGGTTATGTAATTTTTGAGAAAAGCCGAATAAATAAAAATGGAGGTGGCGTTTTATTTTATATCAAAGAAAGTCTTAACCCGACCCTCGTGTCAAAACCTCAAATTGTGAACGTCGACACATTTTTTGTGCTAATAAAGAATAATAAAGGTACAAAAATAATACTTGCGTTAATATACAGACCTCCAGCTCAATCAGTGCAAACTGACCGAGAAATTTACGAACAAATTGCAGATGTAAGTAACTCACAAGATACCGTAATTTTTGGCGACTTTAATTTACCTGTGACCAAGTGGGGCGATACTCTTACTTCACACTCCGGACATGACATGTATACGAACTTGCAAGAGAGTTCGCTTTATCAATTTGTTCGAACCCCGACCCGTGGTAATAACGTTCTTGACATTGTACTTGCAACAAAAGAAGAATTGATAGAGAATTTGAATGTTGGTGATGAATTCAGTAACAGCGACCATCGTACGATAACTTTCACTTTAAACTTTACTAGTAACGAACCAAATAGTAGCATCGAAAAAGTCCCTAATTTCAAGAAAGCAAACTTCCATAAACTTAGAGCTATGTTTAAAGAAACTGACTGGAGCTTTTTAATTAACAATAACGACATAAATACATCTTGGAAGTTATTCGAAACCACTTACCTAAAAGCAGAGCAAGACTGCATTCCATCGAAAATACGGCGTCCAGGCCATAATAATAAGCCCAAATGGTGGAATAAAGATATTTCAAACTGCCTGCTTGCTAAAATGATAGATTAAAATCCTCACAAAATGACGAAGAACGGGTGAAATTTGTAGAGCTATGACGCAAAACCAAAAAGTTAATTAAGCAAAGTAAGAAGACCTTAGAGTTACATATTGCGAATCAAAGTAAAACAAACCCGAAAGAATTCTATAGTTATATCAGAAAGAAAAAAGTAGTTACTTCAACTGTTGGACTGTTAGTCGATGAAAATAGAGAATACACCAAAGACGAAGTACAAATGAGTAATGCCCTCAATACCTTCTTTGCATCAGTTTTTACAACAGAAGACCTCAGTGATATCCCTACACCATCGCCGATTCAGATTGATAATTCAGATGTTCTAAGCAATATCACCATTACAGAGAGAGAAGTATTGAATTGTTTAGATAAACTCAAGGTAAATAAAACGCCAGGACCTGATACAATCTCGCCTAGAGTTCTAAAGGAAGCTAAGGATGAGCTCCCCAAACCACTGACATTACTATTCAATAAATCCTTGCAGTCTGGAACTATGCCTGATCAGTGGAAGCTAGCCAACGTAACACCGATATTAAAAAAAGGCAGCAAATCCCTACCCAGTAACTATCGTCCAATTAGCTTAACCACAGTTGTATGTAAAATGCTAGAAACGGTCAGGTCATACGAGACAGACTCGTAAATCACTTAGAGGAAAATAACATACTTAAAGATACTCAACACGGCTTTCGTAAAAAAACGTTCCTGTTTAACAAACGTCTTAGACTTCTTCCATGATATCCTCAACCTCTACGATGAGAGTAAAGCTGTAGATATTATATATACCTTGATTTTCAAAAGGCCTTTGACAAAGTTCCCCACAAACGTTTACTGCTAAAACTAAAAGCGCATGGAATACAAGACGGTGTGTTGAAATGGATAGAAAATTGGCTCAGCAACAGAAAGCAAAGGGTAGTCATAAACGAGAAGGCATCTAAATGGACCAATGTAAGTAGCGGGGTACCCCAGGGATCGGTACTAGGACCAATTATCTTTCTAATTTACATCAACGACATAGATGAGGGTCTCACCTGTACAATCTCAAAATTTGCTGACGATACAAAAATTGCAAATAGCGTACTCTCAAAAGAACAAGTTGACGATATGCAACACAATCTAGATAAATTGTCAAGTTGGGCCCAAATTTGGCAAATGAGTTTCAATGCGGATAAATGTAAAGTACTACATGTCGGATACCTAAATGAGAAAGCAAACTATTCGATGAATGGCACTCAGCTTAAGAATGTAAACAGAGAAACCGATCTGGGAGTTACAATATCGAGTAACCTAAAACCGAGTCAACAATGTTCAGAAGTTGTTAAGAAGGCAAACAAAATAATTGGCTTTATAGGCAGGTCATTTGAGCATAAATCCAAAGAAGTTATCCTAACCCTTTACAATTCCTTAGTCCGCCCTCTTCTGGAATACTGCGTTCAATCCTGGTGCCCTTATTACCAAAAAGATATAAACAAGCTAGAACGAGTTCAACGTAGAGTTACCAAAATGATACCTAGCCTAAAGAACAAACCATACGAAGAGCGTCTTAGAGAATTAAATCAATTTCCTTTAACCCAGTGCAGATTAAGAGGTGACTTAATTCAAGTGTTCAAAATCATCAAAGGCATCGACAATATGAACTGTAGTAAGTACTTCACTATCGACCAATCTAATTACACGCGGGGAAACGGTTGCAAAATTATTGGAAAATCTTTTAACTCGCACGAATCTAAGAATTTCTTCTTCAATCGAGTTGTCAACTTGTGGAATGGGCTTCCCTGAAACGTTATAGACTGTATCACCATTGATTCATTTAAACTCCGCCTAGACAAATATCTCTCATCAAACCCGCGACTGACTGCGTTTGTAAATGAATAACTTTATTTAATCCCCCCCTCAGTCACTAACCCTTCTGTCCTCTACTAACTTTGTAATCCTGCCACGGACATTAGTTCCAGGGCAGTAATTCCCTTTCCAATGTTCCCTTACCCACTCTAAACCACTGTTTGGACACTTGATCCTCAGTGTTTTGGAGGACAAGCAATCTAGAAGGGTCACTAGATCTGTTGTTGCTTGATGTCCTTTGTACTCTTTTCTACTCTTGATGTAAATCTTCTACCTCATACTCCCACACCTGTACCTCCAGCATGCCCGCCCCCTCTACTGTACACACCTGTTCCAACTTTGCCTACACGCACTGTTTCTGCCCCTCCCACCCTTCCCTCTCAAACTTGTCAACCCTCTATACTTGTTCCTGTCCAAGCTTCTCCATCTGTTAGTTTACCTACTTATTCAGAACCTTCCAATATTCCATCTACAACTCCTGTCATTGCTAACATTCCTACTCTAGCTCACACACCTGTACCTGCCATTATTCAACCTAGCTTATCACTTCCCTGCACGTTACCTATTCCTTTGGTGTCACGCCTGACACACCCCCAGTCTTACGCTTCCAAACTCAAGTCTCCAGCTCCTTCTGTATCTCGTCTTTCCCCTCAACCTGTTGCACGCCCTTTACCTCTACTTCCCAAACGTAGTCCCATACCTTCGACTAGCACACATTCTTCTCCTTTAATCCGGCCGACTCCAAACAAATTCAATAGGCCACCTCTATGCCCTAGCTCAACCTTCCCCCCATCCCCAGTATCTCATGCTCAGAAACCATCTCTAATCCCTACTCAATCTAATCCCACATGTACAAGATCTCGTCGACGTATGATACCTCCTCAACGATGGGCTCCCACCTTCCAACCCACCTACATCCGGCGAGCCCCCCTACAACCTACCTTGCCAGCATCAAAGAGGACCCCTCATGTTAGTGCGATGCCAACTTTACCTCCCACAAACACCTCAACGGTCCTCACTACTCCAGTGACTGCGAAGAACAGCAGACCACACAATCAACTGCCTCCTACCACACCTTCTACGGCAGCCCCTACAGCCATGAAGATCAACCAAGTCACCTTCATGAAAGATGCTGTCCCCACGGAGATTGAAACACCTAATAAACTCATCCACCTTACAAAACATGCTAAAGAAGACTGTCAAATAAATATATGAAAGGACACCAGATCCAAGGCAGATGTTTCCACCACACTTTGGCTACTAACTCTCCAAAGTTTAATACCTATCATGAACTCACCCACCACCAGATCCTATATTATTAAGTCGCAGGGTCGCGACTTTTTCTACGAGGAATGTGGTAAAACGACGGGTCTGAAGACGAGCCGTCCAGGAAACAGTTACAGAATAGCCAGTCTACAACTCCAAGACCCTATAGTCAAGACAAGAGAACCACAGGAAAGGACAGGAAGAATAGCAGAGATACCCCAATTTTCCCATGCTCTAATCCCTGGACAAATACAAAAGCAACCCCTGCTTCCCCGTGTTCTACGACAACAACCACCAGCCTCAAGAATGGGAAATGCTCACCTCCAATCAACAGCCTGCTCTGCCCCCTTCCCAACAACCAACCACGGCACAGCATTTCCTCAGTACCCGGATCTTGCTTATACTGAAGAGATGTTCATGCAGATAAAACATCAACGGCCAGAAGTCTACAAATACCAATGGACGTACACAAGAGAGCACATGAGGACGGACCAAGAGAGATAATAAACCTCTACCAAGAACAACTGTTAAGCGAGATATCACATGTTTATAATCCCTGGACAAATACCCAAGCGACCCCTGTTTCACCGTTTTCTACGACGAGACAAAGGTATGGGAAGACACCCAAACTCATTAACCACCTGCTCGGGTGATGCCCCCTCGCAGCCCTGGGCCCAGCACGGAGCTACATGTCCTCAGCTCCCGGATATGGGAGCCACGGAAGAAGTGGTTATGCAAGTAAAACATCAACGGCCTGGAGGCTCCCAATAGAAATGGATGTAAACGAGAAGACACCTTGTGGCGGGTCGTGAAAGCCAATAAACCTCAACCAAGACCAACTATTTAGCAAGCTATAACAATGTTTGTTTAGGAATGTAGCTCATGGACGAGTCAGTACACATCCCGTTTCTCCTTTATTAGACTAAGTAACTAGGTCTTAAGTAATTAATGAGCTGCCTAGCACAAAATATGTATCCATGTAAACCGCCACTATGTATACCTAAGATAAGTATTTACCTCACAACTGCATAACAACCATTCCGCAATACCCCTCTGATTTTGAACACCTGTAAACGGGAGTCAAGGAAAACGCCGCACATTATCTCAGGTAAATTATGGAGAAGGATGCAAAATAAACGACCCTACTATTCAAACCTTACCCAGGAATTGAGTAGCTAAGCAACTGTGTAGCTTGCACCAGCCTGACCCTGCCCTGCCCTGAAGTGCCCTGCCGTCCTGTTCGATCCACGCCCTGTCCACCTGAAGTGCTGCTCGAATACGCTCTACCCCCGGAAGTGCTGCCCCTAGGACCCACGACCTACTACGTTGGCCAGCCCTGCACTCTCTTCACTAGCCCTCCAAACATTCCCTAAGGTTCTGTGTGTCTTTTCATTGTGTTATTGTTGCCAAGGTAAATTAAGATATGCGACCCGTGTTGTGTTAATTATCTCTGAGATCTGTGCCCAAGATCCTCAATTGCGTATCAGTATTAATCCTTCTGAAACTTACATACCCTCTGTGTTAAACCTGTGTATAAGTCTTAAACCTGTGATAGTGATTAATTTCATATCGAACGTCTTACGCATACGTTATATAGTTGTGTTCAGTTATTCATTTTGCCACACGCTCGCAGATCTTTCTATATATGTATTCTGTTATGTATTTTGTGAGTTGAGGTCGAAGTGTATTTCGTGATTTGAATTCCCTTCCTAATTGATTCTACCTAGAACCTATGCCCAATTTTATAACAAATTTACTCACACATACCCCAGCATTATCCCTGAGAAAACCTATCTCCCCCAGTTTCCTTGATTACGTTTGATTACAAAATCACCTTTGTAATTATTTTATTAATTTATATTGATGTTAATTTAATTACTGATGTAAGTAATTCTGATTATTCATGCTTAGGAATTCCACCATTGCATAGAATGTGTTTCTTAATTTCACATCACTTTCCATACACTTATTATTCTAGTGTATTTTTATTGCGAGACTGTTAATTCATTCAGACCTCTTAAGAATACTGATAGTAGTATTTCTTTAGCATAACTTTGTTGTATGCACCCTCATTTCTTTTGGTAATTAATATCTTTCATTAACCCTTCCTCCCCGGGTGTCATTTTAATATGACACCACGGCAGATGGGCAGGTACCCGGGTGTCATTTTAATAGACAGTAAGCTTGAAAGCCTATTTAGCTTGGTCTGAACGCCGTGCGTCCGACGCATGTAAACAAAGCCGATCGTTGCGTCACCGCACCTCCGAAAACAAGAAGGAGAAGACTCGTTTGTTATTGTATGTCTGTATGTCGTTGTTTCAGTAGTGAAAAGATCGTCGTATTGCTAACATTGCCTGAAAATGCTCTCCACTAAAATCGTCATCACAACTGAACCAGTTGACTTAGAGTGCTCTACTCAATGCCAGTCTACAGATTGGAAACCGCACTACATATATAGATGCGTGGGAAATTTCTAGCAGTTAAAATTAACCAAAATACGGTAGCCTAGGCCTAGACGTTTTCCGGCCAGATCGCCCGGGTACGCCGCACTGTCATTAGGAGAGCTAGCCCGGGCCAGGAGGGTTAACCCTCCTGGCCCGGGCAGGCTCTCCTAATGACGGAGCTCGTATCCGGGCGATCTGGTCGAATATCAACAAAAGTAAACTAAGGCTAATCTCGCTTAATATATTACGTACAGTAATCAAACATATATAGAAATGAGCGCCTTACCTTCCTGTGTAGAATGGCGTTGAGTAGAGCTCTCTAGCTCAACTGGTTCCAGAGTGATGGTGATGGAAGTGGAGGTAACTTTTGCCGCGTATTTTCCTCGGCGCGTCCGAACACTCAACCGCGGCCCCGGCTACGACGCCCAGTTGCACTCGTCGCTCCACCCGCAATTATGCCAGGAAGCGATTTGATAGTGTTTTATTGGTTATTCTGTCATTTATTATAGTTATTATGTTATTTTCACTCAATAAAGTTATTTATATGAACTTATTTGTGTCTCTGTCACTTATTACTTCGTTTTATTATTATTATTATGATTATTAGTGTCACTTTCACTGGACTTTGATAATTGGTAGTGTCATTTCCCCTTTTATGTATTGTTAGGTAAGCTAATAATATATATAGTGTCACTGTCACTTATTCATATTGTTATGAAGGCACTTATTATTACTTGTGTGTGTCTCTTTCACTTATACTTAGTTTTATTATTATTATAATGTCACTTTGACTGGCCTAGGCTTATTGAGTGTCATTTTCACTTATTTATTGTTAGAAATATATATTTTAGTGTCACTTTCACTTGTTCATATTGTTATTGAAGGCACTTATTATTACTTATGTGTACTTTTCACTTATACTTAGTTATATTATTATTCTTAGCCTACATTTGAGTGTCACTTTCACTGTTGTCACTTCCACCTCAAAAGTTTGTTAGAGTGTGGAAGTCGTTGAAGCAGGTGCCAGCACAGAGTCCAACTTGACACTCGAGGCATTCCCAAGTGGTTTTTGTGGGTTTGTGGGGTCTGCGAGTTGTGTGGCTGCACACATGGCACCTCTTCTGACTCCTAACGTTACTACCTGGTGCTTTGAAAGGAAGGGCGCTGAGCTGGTGCTTCCTGAAGAATTCAGCACACCCCGTTCTGTCAAGGTGGCCTGGTCCTTGTATTGGCCTGCCTGGTGTACCCGCATGTTTAGCCAGGAGCTCAAGTAGCACCTGCTTGTGGAACTTCTGCAGGGACTTGTACTTCTTGGCTCCTGGAGTCCTCAGACGGTAGATGTTGTAGGCATTGAGGATCGACATATCTACCGTATGCAGGATAAACTTCTTGTACCACCTGCAAGATGTTCGCAGGCAGTCGATGAAGCCCATCTGCATGTCGGACTTGTCAACGAGGCGCATGTTGATGTTATAATCCAGGACAGCAGCTGGTTTTTGGACGGGGTTCTTGGTTGTTCGGTCCACCTTCCCTGTGGCGACCATCTGGGCCTTGTGGCATGTGGTGAGGAGGTTGACCTTGCGCTGGTCATGCCAGTGGATGGAGAGGATGGGGCCACTCTTCTTGTGGAAGATGTCAGCCTTCTTCGTCTTGGTTGGGTAGCCTGGCATGCCCTTCCTTTTGCCCTTGACTGTGCCGACAGTTCCGGTCTTGCGGTCATGGAGGTACTTGGTCAGGAGAGGCGACGTGTAATAATTATCTGTGTAGAGGATGTGGTTATTATTGAAGTGCCTCTCCATCATCTTCTTCACTACAGCGCCACCAAAACCAATGAGAGGGTCAGTCACAACTTCTCCAGCCTTGCCGCTGTAGACTAAAAAGTCCAGCGCATACCCCGTCAAGCAGTCGCAGAGGACGAAGAGCTTGATGCCGAAGCGGTGTCTCTTGGACGGGATATACTGTCGGAAGTGCAGCCTACCACGGAACAGGACCAGAGACTCGTCGAGGCACATCTTCTGGAAAGGAATCAGGTATGTGGTGAACCGATGACGTATCATGTCATACAGCTTCCTGATCTTCCATAATGAGTCGGGAAGGTGGACTGCCATGTTGTTTGTCAGGTGGAGATAGGAGAGGATGTCGAAGTACCTGTCCCTGGACATGTATTTGCCAAATGATGGAGTCGTTATGATGTCGCCAGTGATCCAGTAGTCAGCCAGAACGTGCTTCCTTATATGAGTCATCAGCATTGTGAGTGCCAAGAACACATATAGTTCTGCCACAGTGAGAGCTCTCCATGCCACCATCTTGGCACTGGTCTTCCTCCCAAGAAAGTTGGCACAGATAGCATGGTGGTGATTTGTCTCTTTGACGAGGTATTCCATGACTTCATTGTCATAGAAGCCACAGAAAAGTTTACTGGGGGTAGCATCTGGGCCACAGGGATATGCTGGTGACACCCCAGAACCCATCTGTACCTCGTCAAAGGCAGGACAATCTGGCTCAAAATCAGCTCCATCTGTCCACACAAACAGGTCGGATGCTGATGCTCAAGGTCGTGCTGCAGCAGGCACACGCCCTGGACGCCCTGGCACACGCCCTTGGCCACGCGGACGCCCAGGCGGACGCCCTGCACGCCCACGCCCAGGCCCAGGCCCAGGGGCAGCGGCGTCGGCAGGCTGACCATGTCCACGACCTCGCCCTCTCCCTCGATTTGTCGGCACATCCTCTTCCTCTTCCTGTTCCTCTTCCTCTTCCTCCTCAGGCGACGTCAGGTCATCTGGGGCAATGTTGGGGTCGTCAGCATCCTCCTCAGGAGACAATTCTGGTGAAGAAGTGACCGGGCGTCGGCGGTGTGGGGCGCGGCAGGCTGCGGGAGCTTCAAGAATGGGAGCCGAGGCCTCGGGAGTTGGGCTCCTTTTGCGGCGAGCCGAGGGTTTTTCAGCAGGAAATAATGCTCTGCGGTGTGTTGAGGCCTGTGGCCCATCACCAATACCACTTGAAGAGGCCCTTTGGTCATCCTGAACGAGAGATGAAGGCGAGGGCTGTGGGTGACCCACGTTCCGTCCCGTGTCAAGGCGTCGGGACAATGGAATGCAGGTGGTTGCTTGGCCAGGGTCGGAGTCATTATCGCTATCTTCAGCTTCCCTATGCTTTTCTGCGGCTGCCCTGCGTGCTTTTTTAGCTGCACTTTTGATCAATGATTGTTTGTAGAAATATTTGCCCACTTTCAAGGGCGTACGGGCAGGCAAAGGGGAAGGTCCTGGGGTAGGGCTAGGGCTAGGCCTAGGCTGACCTAGCAAAGATGGCGAGGGGGTAGGCCTAGGTTCTAGCACACTGGGAAGCTCAATGGCACCTTCCTGAAACACTTCCACATCAGGATCATCACTACTGTCTCACCCCCTCAAATAAATCGACATTATCGTCGTCTCCAAAGCCCACGAAATCGTCTTCACTTTCACTTATAAATTGTACCTTGTCCACTAAGCTTTCGCCACTGCTCTCTTCATCACTTTCAAAAAGTTGTCGCTGTATAGCACTATCACTCAACAAACGCTTAACTTTCTTTTGTTGAGCTCTCTTCTCGGTTGGAACAGGCGTTGAAGTTGCGAGTGGGGTAGCACTGGGGCCCGCGGGAGGTTGCAACGAATCGGACACGTCGGAAAACATTTTTTCAGTATTACTCGCTATGGCGGCCACGTACGAACTGATAACACTAGTAGTTGAGGCTTGGTGGCGCTGCGGTCGCTCCTACCATGCCAAAATTGGCCGCACAAATTTTGAAGCACGCTTTCAAGCACAAGGATTTTAAAATGACACCCGGGTTCCGGCCCTTTTGTTTTGGTGTCATTTTAAAATGACACCAGGGCTGGAAGGGTTAAATACCCTTTTACGCTAGTAATCCTACACGTTTCCAGAGCATTTGTTTACTAACTTCATTTAGTGAATTATAATTTGTTCTCTTGTATAAGTAATTAGAGTTATTCTGTAATTCATTCATAATTATATACCCGCTTTATATCTGAATTCCTCGGCTCGTTTCGTTATTCTTACATACGATCGTTGACGTGAATATAAGATATTCATTGGAAATTACATTAATTATTCTTCAAACTTAATCTTGTGTACATTAAATTAAATCATAGTTTACCCCCTATTTCAAAGTAATATTATCGATACTACTTTCCTAGTTGCATTAACTTTGAATTTAATTGCCAATACCGTGGCTACTTGTGGAATGCGCCCCTCTACCGTGTGACTCGCCCAGCCCATTTGGGTGGCTACTCTCGCTTTCAATTCACCCTGCGTCTACCATCTTGAGATTATATTTTGTTTCTTTGTTTGTTTCTCATTCACGTAAGACACTCGACTCATTTCGATTGTTATTATTAAGGGTGATTATTTCTATGTTCATGTTTCACTTTTGTTGCCATTTGATTAACTGAGATTATTAACCACATTTGTATATGATTTATTCTCAGCATATATGTACCCTATTCTGTGTGTGTTATTATTGTTATTGCTTCAGACAAGAAACCATCCCCGGCTACGGATCTATATTCGAGAGTTGGAGATTGACATGATTATGTTGAGACGATCTATGCCTCCTCAAGATAGACGTTACCTGAATTAATATACCATATATAATTATGTTCCATGTGTGTTGTCATAGAGTTCTGCATGATCCTGATTGAATACGTATTTGTGCTAGTAAGACTGTGTTCGGTGTGACCCTGGCAGACTATATTAAGGTTTATAAGTCTATAATTGGACATTTGTGGAGACTATATCACAAGTTGTAAATATTACAACCCGCCATAAAAATCTCAATATTTGGTAATCGGTAATTAGTTAAATGAGTCCTAAGATAATGAGTTTTATTTAAAAGGGGAGGCTGAACCTTACACCCCCAATTCACCCTGTATAAGATATATTGTTTCTGGCATTATACCATCTTATTACCAATGGAAATACTAAGACTCGCTGAAAAAAATCAGCTCTCTATGTGCGTGCGCGCGCGAGCGCCAAATTTCATTGCACTATTTCAAAAATCCACTAGTCACTGAAAATTGTTCAAATTTCCCGCAATTTTTGTATAGCGTATCCTACAAGCATCCCCTACAACGTAGCGTCCTCGCTTTCCCATATTGAATAATAGAAGGTGCTGAAAAAAATATATTATATAATTATTTTTGGGGTACAGCAGATTTTGACATGAAAAAGGTCGAATCTTGGATTTTTTCGGCGAAACGGCCATTATTAGAACGGACAGGTGTTGCCATATAGCCTTATTTATAGTGTATAGAAGGGGAACGAATTTGAGCAATACAAACAAATTTAGTGGCACTCGTAAGTGCCAATATATAATCTATGGCAATTGAAATTCTTAGATAATCAACTATCCAAATCCAATTTGGGGGAGAATGAATTTGTTTGGCCTCCTTAGAAAGCGTTTTCTATGGCAGCTGTCATAGAGCACGCAGTTTGATGGCAAACTAAATTAAAATTTCTTGAGAAAATTGACTTGGACAAACCATTACACATAATATTTTCAACAAAATCCATGATATTGGGGCCCCCAGAAGGGGGTGCTAGGGATGTCATATGGGTGTTTGTGCCCTCATATGAGAATTTCTATTGCTTACAGAAGCCTTTTATACAAAAGACACATTTTATTTTTGGGTGGCTGAAGGCAAAAAATGTAGTTTTTCGGGGGGCGTGGGCGAACCCCCGCCCCGGGGGGTTATGGATGCGATATGTTTTTTTGTTCCCGCCTATGCTATTCTCCTATGTTGAAAGAAGCATTTTAGAAGAAGAACAAAAAAATTTGAAATTTTGACTTCTGGGCTCAGCCGAGGTTCAGCCTCCTTAACCCAGTGAGACCCAGCGTCGCACGTGATGCGTCGGCAGTGTTTGATCACCAGCTCCCAGCGACGCATCACGTGCGTCCGGCATATTAAAATCAGTTACGTGGCTCGTAAGGTAGGAAATGGCGGGAGAATAGGAGGGGGAGGTACCGTAGTGTGTGTGGGAGCCGGGCCAGTAGGTGTGAGCGGGCCAAGACAGCCGCGCGGCCGGTGGTGGTGGGCTTAGTGGGGATACTTTACACCCTTAGTTCACCGCCACTTTGAACCTTCATTACTCCGGTCGTATGGGAGCTAGAGGCTTGAGATTTATGTGAGACACTCCTTAGGATGTATGCCGTACAATGCCATACTCAGTTTTCACCCTAGTGCTCCCGGGCGGGTGGTCATGCGGGGGAGACGAACTTTTGACCGCCCCCCCCCGCCCCCCAAATGACCGAGGTGAGTTTTTTTGTTTTCTTCATTTCTCACCATTCTCTTCCATTTTGGCTCAACAAATTTTGTTTAGGCCCCCGCCCCCCAAATGACCGAGGTGAGTTTTTTTGTTTTCTTCATTTCTCACCATTCTCTTCCATTTTGGCTCAACAAATTTTGTTTAGGCCCCCCCCCCCCCCCAAATATCCGAGGTGATTTTTTTTTTTTTTTTTCATTTCTCATCCTTGTCTTCCATTTTAGCAAACAAAAACAAGAAGTGAAAATGGCTTGGGACTGGGGTGAACAAAATATTATAACTAGCCGGGGCTCAACGGGTTAACCCAAAAACGGCGAGGGGGGGGGGTATTGAACTAGCTCCCCATGGGCGAGCATATTGGCTCCATTCAGGCCTATAATCGTCATTTTACGATAAATATCGTTATTACTTATTCATATGAGCCTATTTTACCTTCACTATGAAAATAGTAACCTGTAACAACAATAAAACAAGTGAAAATATAATTTTTCTGGTCAAAATCGCGAATATAGATGGCCCAGCCCATTCATGAATTATAGAGAAAATTGAGGCAACCCCTCTCTCCACGAGGCCTCAAGCCACACTGGGCCTACTCATACACACACTCGGTTATGTAACACACCCGCTAGGCACGTAAGCACATCCTCCACACAGTTTGCTAATGTTAGCACAAAAATATACCAACGAATTAGGGAATAACAGGGAAAATAGGTGATAATTGAAGGGGGAGGGTAAAGGGAGGAAGGAGGGGATGTGGAGGAGTGATATGAGGTATAGGAAAAAAAAAAAAATTGTTTAGTGCTACTGGGGCTGTTTAAATGTTTTTTTAGGCCTCCCTCTTAAGAGATTTGCCGCCGCCGTCGCCCAGTAAAACTTCTTATGAGCTTTGCAGCCGTTTACGGGTTAACACCTTAATTTAACCAGCAGAGTGCCAGACAATTATTGACCCTATGCATCTGCCAGTGCCAGAGGATTTTTTATTTTTATTTGTTTGGCTAAATCTATCAAGTTGGGTGAGAAAGGAAGGATAATGGTAACAAAAAGCACTCCCCTTGTCCATTTTCGCCAGAAATCAGGCCCCCGATGGTCCCAATGTAGCTGAAATTTTCAGAGTAAATCATGGACTTTTATGGTATGGAACGTATAGGTAGGAGGGTGGTGGGAGAGTGGTTTGGGAGATGGTGGGGGGAAGGTAGAAGCGTAATTGACTCTGTTACAAATATGAAGCCGATTGGTGAGGTAGTTTCGCCACCCCGGATTTTCCTTTTTTTCCTTTTCTTCGTACGGATATGCTGGAAGTGGGTGGTGGGAAGCGGTTGGGGGTGTGGTGGGGGGAAGGCAGAAGGGTAAGGGACTTGTCACACATATATGGAACCGATTGGTGCAGTCGTTTCGCCGCCAAAGATTTTCCTTTTGTTTTTCCTTGTGAGCCAACCGATAGTCAGCGAGTGGGTGGGGGGAGGGGGTTGTGTTGGTGGTGGCAAGAAGCCAGAAGGGTAAGGTACTATTGTGGACATAAGTCCTGATACACCTGCCTGCTAGAGAATCGCGAAATGTGTTGGTAACATTTGTGCCCCCCCGCTCCCCCACCCTATCCCCGCCCTTTCACACTCTCTCAAACAAGCCCCTCCTTACCTCTTTCTTGCCTTCTTTCTTGCTTCACGTCTATAAGCTCCTCCCCCTGGTTTGGTTTCCAGCAATAACTTCGCTCTCCCCTCTGTCTCTCTATTGTTCCTCTCTCATCGAACCATTGCATATTATGCATGTTTGCAAAGCTTCTTCCTATAATGAAATACCATATCGTTAAATTAGCATTAGGTTACGTAGTTCATGTTCATATTAGCCATTATATAACAAACATAGCATAATATACAGATTTAGGATCCATTCGAAGGTGGAAGTAAATTACGGTACGGTACCATATAATTATGTCAGATACATTTGAGACAAATTTACTGTTGCATTTTCAATTCGTAATTCAGCTATAATTATCTAAGCCCATATATCCCAATGTCTTGGTACGAGTGGATTTCACTGTTAAAGTTTATATACTGTAGTAGTAAAATATATAATTGATAAACATAATATAGGTTCCTTGATTCAATTCATTGAATATTAAAAGTTATAACTATATGGTTACGTGTGTATTCTCAATATTAACCTGTCAACCCACCTCCCTCTTAACTTCGGTATACCCACACTTAACTATTCACGTTTCGTAACTAGTTGACTCAAGCACACGGCCACAGATATTAAATGTGTCTCACATTACACATACTTGCACGTTATTTTCTTACTGGAGGAGATTTGGCGTGTTTCATCTGCCTCAGTGAGTGCTGCTCCCCCGAGATTAACCCCCTCCGTACCAGGGTTGGGTTTAGTTTTAGTTTAGCTATATCTAGACAATTTCATGCAGCCAAGGAAGGATCTGTGGTATTTAGAAGAGTTAATTGAGATAGCATGCAGCCTTTCAATTGTTACACTTCCTTTCTTAACTGAATGAAATCGTATATATACTGTATAGCAATACTCCAATCACTAGAACTGTAGATCTGGCTCCTGACTGGTGTTTGTATCGACGCTCATGATTCACCATCTTATCAATACCCTAGCTCATTAGCCCAGTAGAGTAGCGGAGCTGACAATTTTGTTTATTAATATATGTATTGTTCCATTATACTGGATACGGTTTAGGAATTGAATTGATTACTAAATCATTTAAAGTGCTATCCAAATCTTAAGACCCATAGAATATCACATGAAACACATTAATAACGTATATATAACAAATAAATACAAGCGAGATAATAAATGAACAAATATATCCGAGAAGTTATAGTAATTTTATGAATAATGGGATAAGTGATATCCGAACCTTAAGAGTTATAAAACATCATATGAAACACATAAATAACGTAGTTATCATAGAGTAAACACAAGCAAGGGAAGAAAATTTAATGTCGTCACTGCCCATTATAACTGTGTAAATGTATGGTAGAGGTATGAAGGGTTGAACACGAAGCTAAAATATTTCGAGTTTGAATATTTCTTTGTCCGAAAGGAAGAGTATATTCTTTAGTTTTCCTTGCAACATTATTTACTCCTTGAGGTTAACGACGTATTTTGACAGTTTGTTGTGGCTCCCCTCAGACAATTGTATAGAGCTTACGAAGGACCTATAGGAATTAAAAGGGCAAAGATTATCCCACTTACCCTTCTGGCTTTTGTATACCCTATCTATGCAGAACAGTATCGCTTAATAATATCCAGAAAAAAATGTATCAACGATCCTATAGGAATTTAACCGAGTAAGGCACCAGACTAAAATATACCCCATTGAACTGTGTGAAGCAACATGAGTTATCCAGGACAAGCCTCTCAAATGTCTGATTATAATAGTTACGGAAATTGTTTTTAATTGGCACCTATAATCTGTTTTATGTTCATATTCTTTCATTTACTACCACTTCATACACATATTTGTTTTCACCCACGCCATCACCTTCATTAGTTATTATAGTTACACAAGGTCACATTGTTACTTATCAACTCCGGTGTTCCTCCTGGTTTTGTCCTAGCTCAATATCTTCCTATTATTCATTAACAACCTTCTCAACTGCACCTCCAGTCCCATTCACTCATATGCTGATGACATTACATTACACTATTCCACTAGCCTTCCAAAACATCATTCACAGCAGGAACTTCAAAACTCACGTAAGAAGGCCATACAGCACCTATCTTCTGATCTCTCTACTATCTCTAATTGGGGCAGAGAAAACCTTGTTACGTTCAATGCTTCCAAAACTCAATTTCTCCATCTGTCTACTCATCGCCCCCTTCCTGAAAAATATGACTTACTCTTCAACAACTTATAAATTAACCCTTCATCTTCTCTTAATATTATCGGTGTCTCTTTTTCTTCTCTCGCTCTCTCTCTTGGAAATATCATTTTAACACTCTTGCTAAAACAGCTTCAAGAAAGCTGGGTTTGATCAACCGCCTCCAGGGATTCCTTACCCCTGCGCAGCTTCTTGTTCTATACAGGGGCACAGTGCGTCCATGTATTGGGTATTGTTCACACGTGTGGGGAGGATCCTCTCACACAGCACTTATAGACAAAGTATAAAGGAAAGCCTTCCTTCCGTCTCATTAACTTATGTCCACTCACCAATTATCTGCAATCTCTCTCTCTTTGTTGCAATGATGCATCTTTCTCATTATTCTACCGCTATTACAATAATCAGTGTTCCTCTGAGCTCTCTCAGTGTATATCACCCCCTCCTTGTAGAGCACGTATCACCCGTCTTGCAACACAATCCCACCCCTACTCTGTGCAACTCTCCAAGCCCAAGAGTGAAACGTTATTCTCAACCTTTCTTCTATTCAACAGCTGAGCTCTGGAACTCTCTCCCAGAATCAGTCTTTCCCTCTTCTTATGACTTAAATTGCTTCAAACTCCGTGTGTCCAGTTTTTTTGGCTCGAAAATCCCTTGATATTGGCCCTGTCAGTCTTTCAACTTTGGGGGAGGCATTTGTCACAGGCAGTTCTGCCTTTTGTCTCCCTCACTCACATAGAGAAAAAAATATGTGTTATATTGAGGTGCACGTTCATAATTTGTAATAAAATAGGACCTTTGACTCAAAATAATACCTGCACTGCATCATATTATTATGATAATAAGTTGTGAAGCAAACTACCTGGGCAATATAGTATATGTTGAAACCACAACAACTCCTTGGCTGTGGAATCTCCAAAAGTAAAATTATTATTAAAGAACAGGGTATTATGTAATATGTAAACAATTTTAACATTTAGCTTTCACAGCATAAAATGAGAAATATTGGATTGAGAATAATATTCAGCAAATGTAAGGTGTATACAGCTAGTAGCTACAACAAATATAATGATGTTTAGGAACCAAATATCTTTCCACAATTATATGCTACCGTGTATAAATAAGGTTATATCAAAAGTGCCCTTAGTTTAATGACGTGTTGCATGGAAAACCAAAATCTTTACTGGTACTCTCAATGTTAGACAAAACGATAATCGAACCCGACACATTTCCACTGCGTGTTTAACAATGCCTCTACCAGTCCAGTAAACATCTAATCTCTCTGGAGGACAGCCTAATTTAAGTATTATTATAACTATAAACAATAATTAAGGTCTTTATCTTATGATCTATTTGGCCCAATAACAATTACGTTGAACTACCCATATACTAACTGGACATTCATTCTTAAAAGTAATTAAGGCCAATAATCATAATGTTTACATTAGGTGAATTATCATATATTAATTATATACAAGATTCCTTAACCATTACATCTACCGGTATGTCCTATGTCATGGTCCTTAAGGTTGTTGATGTTTTTAATATTCTCCTTGGTTGGTGTATATTTAAATGGTGTGGGCATTTGTTTAATTGTCTATGTGAATGAAGGAGACATAAGACAAAGCCGCCTGCAACAAGTGTCCACCCGAAGGTTGAAAGATAGACAGACAGACAAATCAAGGTAATTTAGGTTGTTGAATATGTGTGATGTGGTTGCTAAGTGTAGTGAAATGAATAGGAGGTGTTTGTGGGAAGAAGCTGAATTAATCTGTGTAAGTGAGGCACAGACAGAAACAGTGGGGGATGCCAGCCAAATGAAACCGGTGTTGCAGCATCTCCTTATGAATATTTTAATCCAATTAACGCTACGATCATGAGGTTTTAACTCATTCGGTACTGGTGATATCCTTTGCATCATATTCTGGCAAATATTAGACGATATTATTAACCCCTTCTGTACCGACGACGTCTCTATATTTTCATTCTTGCTACTATAAGACGATATTAGTCAGTTTACAAGGAGCCTCCAGCAACGAACAGGCTTCAGACAACCTCACTTAACCTTATTTACTACCATAGATCCTTCTTAAACTGCACAATTTCGTCTACATGTAGCTAGAATACAATTAGAAAGACGTCGCCGGTAAAGAAGGGACTAAGCTAAGAAAGGGTGTCTAGGCTACTATGTGAAATGCTACAGACTATCGCAAAGAACACCCTAACTACCACAGACTCTTCCTAATCTACATAAAATGTCTGATTATAGCTGTAGTGAATTATATTAGATGTCCCCGGTACTGAATGGGTAAATAAAAAGTGTCCAGTTATGCATGACCTAGCAAAGGTTCACCTAGGTCCTCTGCTCTATGATATAGAAATTCACCTGCTACGCAACGACATCCCCAAGCTACATCACTCGTGATTAATATAGATACAGAAATGATATTCTATAATGTTGACATAGTTCAAGCATTATATTTTTACAAATTCCCACCGCCTTATGGTCAACTTATTTATTCGTGTCAACTGCCTATTGAATATACTCAAATTTCATACCATATTGGCATATTATTTTGCCCCATTGTTATTATGCAACAGACCCGAAATTATTATGGTGCATTTATTATATACATGCAATCCAATATTTTATTTTATTGAACTGTTCTTACGTATTAGTTTTTGTTAATCGAATTAACAAGAAGAACGAGACCCACCCTTTGCGGGCCCATCTAACCCTCGGAAGGAGGAGAACCGAAGCACTCGCTTCATCATTTACAGGTGGCCTCACCCAACACTTTAATCTCACCCTCTCCAGTGAATGGAGAATAGCTATATTAAGTTAAGATGGAAGTGCAACAATAAAATGGCTTGATACAAGCTCAATTACCCATTCTAAATACCACAGATCCTTCCTTGGCTACATGAAATTGTCTAGATATAGCTTAACTAAAACTAAACCCAACCCTGGTACGGAGGGGGTTAATCTCGGGGGGAGCAGCACTCGCTGAGGCAGATGAAAAGCGCCAAGTCTCCTCCAGTAAGAAAATAACGGGCAAGTATGTGTAATGTGAGACACATTTAATGTCTGTGGCCGTGTGTTTGAGTCAACTAGTTACGAAACGTGAATAGTTAAGTGTGGGTATACCGAAGTTAAGAGGGAGGTGGGTTGACAGGTTAATATTGAGAATACACACGTAACCATATAGTTATAACTTTTAATATTCAATGAATTGAATCAAGGAACCTTCTATTTTATGTTTGTCAATTATATATCTTAATACTAAATAAACTTTAACAGTGAAATCCATGCATACTCAAGACATTGGGATATATGGGCTTAGATAATTATAGCTGAATTGAGAAATGAGAGTGCAAAAATAAATTCAAGTCTCAATTGTATCTGACTTAGATAACATTACTGTATATGGTTAACAAAGCTCTATCTTCGAATGGATCATAATGGATTATATTATGCTAGGTTTGTATAAAATGGCAAATATGAACATGAACTATATAACGTAATGCTTAATGAACGCTATGATATTTAATTTTAGAAAGATTTGATAAACACGCATACAAATACAATGATTCGATTAGGGAAAGGAGAAATAGAGAGAAGGAAGGGAAAGATTTATCATCCCGTGGTAATAGTGGTGGAAAGTGATCCGTGGGAAGGAGTTTATAGACGTGAAAACAAGAAAGAAGGAAAGAAAAAGGAAAGGAGGGGCTTGAATGAGAGAACGTGGAAGAGTGGGGGGGGGGAAGCAATGTTACCAATATAATTCGCAATTCTCTGGCAGGCAGGTGTAGCAGGACTTATGTCCACAATAGTACATGTGGTAGAAATATGAAAGCCATAGGTGCAGTCGTTTCGCTGCTACAATTTTTTTCGGCGAGTCCGTATATATACGGACCTGGCACTGGGCGTGACAAGACCCTAGTCCGTATTTATACGGACCTGGCACTCTGCGAGTTTTAAGAGTGGGTGGTGGAGTATATTTCACCATGCCGCCCAGCGGGGGGTATTTACCATAAATGGCCTTGTTTCCGTGCTCTTTTTTTATGCATAAACAAGAGCCAGAGCGTAATACAATTATGTATCCCTGAAAGGGCGTTAATTGAACTTTCCAATGACACCTGAACCATCCTTCTACGATCACTGGTTGTCTTGCAACGATCGTGCAACCGAAGAGCAAAATCGCTAAAATACGGTCATTTCGTTACATAATTACGTGTGTAGCGAGGGAGGGAGGGTGGAATGTGTGTGGAATAAATGTCAGTAGGCCCACGGCGACCGTGGCGAGCGGTCATGAGGCAACCTATGCTTCTCCCGTCGCTCGTCTCTCTCTCAGAGCCAATATTTCGCCAAAATTGCACACGGACTCAGGTCGGGCCCCGCTCTTTGTGCTGGTGTTCTCTATACGGACTAGAGTCGGGCCCCGCTAAATAAGGGTTAAGTGTAAGACCATTTGATTTAATCCAGATTAAAACCTTAGCTATCTCTTCGTTCATTTGGTGTACCAGTTCCATTAGATTATTGCCATGTAAATAAATGTTTGTATCATCTGCATATAAAAGACATTTCAGTTTGGTACTTGAGAATACAATATCGTTAATGAATAATATAAACAAAACAGGGCCAAGCACAGACCCCTGTGGAGAGAAAGAGAGAGAGAGAGAGAGAGAGAGAGAGAGAGAGAGAGAGAGAGAGAGAGAGAGAGAGAGAGAGAGAGAGAGAGAGAGAGCACAAGGAAATAAACATTCGTATTTGGGGTGTATCGTTAATCCCTTTGGAATATGATGACGCATTTCTATTTTGTTTTCTGGCTATGTTGAATTAACAGTGAGGGATCTGTATGTTGCTTGAAACGATACTGATACTGTCATACACATTGTTATTTTCACGAACCCAAATATATCGTTCCCAGCTCCCTTCTGGTCAATCACCGCCATTCTGGGTCCTTCTTTGTAGTAAGTGACATTACACCACGTTGGAGAAAATTGTGTTGTTCATTGGTGTATACATTTAGGCTTGTAGGGGAAGATTAAACAAGTGGTACTGACAACCAAATTGATACACATATTTTGAATATCTCCCAAAAAACGGACATTGGAAGAAAATATTGCCCATACAAAATACAAAAAATAACGCTGTCACACGCATGGTATACGAAAATAGGGTTGGTATATATCTTTATGGAAGTAGGATATAGTAATTCTGGTAAATCAGAGCTTGTACGAAAACATATGCAAAAGTATATGAGGATGAAATGAGACACTGAAAAGTGAGAGAGAGTAAGAGGAAAATATAAACATGTATGTTACTTTTAGGTTATGGAAACTGTATTATATAATCTGGATTGTTTATAACAGAATGGCTGGACAATACTGATTTCCAAGACAGTAGCAGAAGGAGAGGATTTTTGTTTTGTTTTTATCTTGACACTTAATCACGAATGAGGTCCAGAGGAGGAGCACCGAGTGTGTGTGTGTCGGGGTGAGTGTGTTTGTGTGTGTTTGTGAGTGTGTTTGTGTTATTCACGTGCTTGTTCGTCAAGGGGAATCCACGCAATGCGAGCTAAGCTCATTATTATCGCGCCTCCTTAACTGGGAATGTATTGCATGAAATGCATGTTAAGTGTTTATGTATCGATGGAATGGCTGTGGATGTGTGTGTAGTCTGTATTTTAGCCTATTGGCGACATCTGGAAACGAAGGCTTAGGGTTAATCTGTACGGTACCATTCTCGCTACGGTACCAGTCTCACCCGCAGGCTTAGGTTGACCAGTACGATACCCATCTCACCTTGTAACCGATCACCAACCCCAGAGGGGACGTCGCAACTTCGTCCACTTCGTGTGTGTGTGTGTGTGTGTGTGTGTGTGTGTGTGCGTGCAGCTACCCTTTACCTATATTTGGAGAAGGAAAGGATTTGTTTTATCTTGTCACTTAATGAAGAATGAGGCCCCAAAGGAAGGGAGGCAGCGGTGATATCCCAGATAATACAGGTATTCGAAGAAAGTATTTGGACAACTGTGGCCATTTTGGACCAGTTGTATTGTTTACTGTGTGCGTGTGTGTGTGTGTGTGTGTGTGCATGTGCGCACGCGCGCGTGTGTGTGTGTGTGTCCGGTTTGACATGTGGTCGTTTTGACAAGTGGCCGATTTGACATTGGGCGAGTTGTTATTGGCCCCACACGTGTGTGTGTGTCCGGTTTGACATGTGGTAGTTTTGACAAGTGGCCGATTTGACATGCGTGTGTGTGTAGTGCGTGTGCGTGCGTGCGTGCGTGATACCAAATCATATACCCAGGCGATCTATTCGGGGCCAACCTAAGAGTGGGAGTTTTGACAAGTGCTCGATTTGACATTGGGCGAGTTGTTATTGCCCTCCCCTGTGTGTGATACACAATCCTATACCCAGGTGGGGACAACCTAAGACTTATTCGATATTGGAAAAACTGACAGTGGGTGAACTGACATGGGACGATTTGACGCTTGCGCCGGCGATTCATTAGTGGACATTGGACGTTTTGGCATTGGCTGTTTTGGCATTGGACGTTTTGGCATTGGTCGTATTGGCATTGGCTGTTTTGGCATTGATCGTTTTGGCATTGGTCGTTTTGGCATTGGCTGTTTGCCATTGGTCGTTTTGACACTGGTCATTTTGGCATTGGCTGTTTTGGCATTAGCTGTTTTGGCATTGGCTGTTTTGGCATTGGCTTTTTTGGCATTGGTCGTTTTGGCATTGGTCGTTTTGGCTTTGGCTGTTTTGGCATTGGTCATTTTGGCATTTTTACCTTCTTCTCACGAACCTTGTATTCTTGTCCCAAAGAACTCCCTTATACCAGGGCAATGTTGTTTAAGGAGTAGGGAGTGAGATGTGAGTAGGTGTGATAGATGTATCAGAGCTTACCAGAAATTGTATTGTTTTGTCCAGTTTATTGGGTCCAAAAACATACAAACTTTTATCCATAATGGATCATGACACGTTTTAGCAATTACGTCTGACTATTTTTAGCTTAGGAAAGATCTCATGGGGTATAGTCGATCTCAATTAATGTTTTGACTCACGCAGATCCCTCCTTTACTTAACAAGTCCAAGCAGACTATAGGACAGTGTGGCCGTGTTAAGTCCAAGGCGCGTGGCGCAGCACATAAGACGATATTTAAAAAAGGGCTCTGTTACGGCCTACATGATAGATTAGTATACTGTATATGTATGTGAAAGATTATTAAATTTGGCTTAGTAATAACTGAGAAATATCCATTTTTAATATGCGTCGCCCTAACAACAACAACAAGTCAAAGCGGACTATAGGTATGCGAGGCCGAGTTAACTCCGAGCCGCGTGGCACAACGCACAGGGCAAAATATAAAAAATGGGCTCTGTTACTGCCTAGAGGATAGATCAGAATATATGCATGAGGAAAATAATATATATATATATATATATATATATATATACGGTCTATATATATATATATATATATATATATATATACGGTCTATACTGTATATTGTGACGCATGTCCAGTGTGAGCATGCTGTACAGAACGCCTAGTCATGCCCCACTCTCGCTAGGATCGTCAGGGCAGGAACTTTGGCTGTAGTCTATGTAGAGTTTCCTAACTTAGTTCATGTGAGCCGTTGTACTATAAGTATTATGAATATGTATTTTTGTTTTCATCTGAGTCAACGAGTTCTATTTTATATCATTAGTTATAAGTATTGTGTATAAAACTTATTTGTAATGATGAGAGGAGAGAGAGAGATTACGTAATGTGGGTCGGTGGGTGCGCCATGCGGGAGGTGGGCCTAACTCACTAGCACTCCCCCCCTCCCCCCTCCCCTCAGTGCGTGGGAAAGCCTTTGTCTATCCCAGATTGAGAGAGAGCAATTACGTATTGATTGTCAGTGGGCGGTCCTTAGTAGTTCACGTTGGGCTCACTAGAGGGCCGAGTATAAAAAGGGAAGTCTCGCCACATTTTCTTCAGAACTCATTAGGCAGAGCGACTTCTCATTTCCCTTGCTAACTATATATATTCTTCTGACTGATGTGAACTTTCTCTACTATCTTTACAGCCTTTTTTCCTCTTTTCCCTACCCTTTTTAACTTCCATGGTCCCGTTGGTGCAGAGCTAGTCAGCCAACGTATTATCGCTTGAGTTCTCACGAGATATATGCCTATTAGATAGCCTATTTTGGAAGGGTTAACTTAGAATAGGATTGATTAATGTTTGTTGCACTCGTATATGCATTTCCCTGTGTGTTATTATTATTGTTCCTGTTTTCTGCTGGTCTAGGTAATGCTAGACTGGGATAAGGCTACTGGTGTTGTGATTTCCGATGTGTACTAGATTTTGTTGAACCTGTACAATCGCAACGGAGACGTGGGAAGCCTAGGTGGTCTTTCTGACTGTGTACCTTGTGAGTTTAGCACTGTGTTGCGAGTGAGGGCTTTTGCCTCTGCCACCCAACACTGTGCTAACTCGTTTGCTTTGACTTTGAGAGGGTCGCCAGGAGAGAACCAGATACTAGCGATCTGGATCTCTCAAGAGAGCACCCCGTCAATTAACGTAATTTGGCCGCACAGCCTTAAGGACCTCGCTAGGCTACGAGCCGCTTGCTCAGCCATTGTTTCCTAGCCTACTACATCCCAGCTAGACTTTACTCGATTAAGCAGATACAGAATAGTATTGAAGCTTTCCTTATGTATGATATTGTTTATGCACTATTGATTTCATGTGTTGCACGCTTAACTACTTTAGTGATTAGTGGCCCACGAGCACAATCCGAGTAGGCTATTGCCGGTGCATTTGCGGAGTACTTCTTTTTAATGTTTGCCATTTACTATTGCCTATTCTTATAATTCTTCTTATGTCAATTTAAACCTTTAATGATATTTAATTGCCAGTGTTTGCTTATTGAATTGCTGTTCAAAATCCGATACGTACTTCTTACGAGCATCCGAGAAGCATCTAACTTTTTTCAGAAGATTCCTTGCTCGATGCTTAAGGACTATTAATTAACGTAACGTAATAGTGCCGATCCGAAGTAGAGGGTGGAGGACTTCTTAAGTTCTTAGTCAAGGGTGGATTACTTCGGCTTCGGCCAACACTATTCTTTGGTGTTGTTGTTTCTTACTTCTTTGTTTGATTGTTGACCAGACTAGATAATTCCTGTCTCTTTATTAGTCTGTTGTTGAACACTAGTACCGAGTTCTTGTATACCCCGTTATAGCAGATCGAACTCTGGAGGGTATTGGTGTTTTTTGTTCGGCTGGCAGTACTCAGGGTTTGGGATCGTGTGTTTCCGTTGTGGCAGCGAGCCGTACTCAAGTCCTGATTGAGAGCCCTTGTGTACCCGAGTGCCAGGTCGTAACAATATATACATATAATACATATATATATATATATATATATATATATATATACATATATATATATATATATATATTATATATATATATAATTATATATTAATATATATAATATATACCGGTATATATATATTTTTGTTTTATGTGAGTGAGGGACACAAAAGGAAGAATTGCCTGTAGCGAGTGCCTCCCTCATAAATGAAAGAGTGACGGCCGAAATCAAGGGACGTTCGAGCCAAAATGCCTGGACACACAGAGTTTGAAGCAATTTAAGTCATAGGAGGAGGGAAAGACTGATTCTGGAAGAGAGTTCCAGAGCTCAACTGTTGAATAGAAGAAAGGCTGAGAGTAACGTTTCACTCTTGGGTTGGAGAGTTGCACAGAGTAGGTATGGGATTGTGTTGCAAGACGTGTACTACGTATCCTACGTAGAGGAGTTGGTATACACTGGGAGAGCTCTGAGGAGCACTGATTATTGTAGGA
Organism: Lithodes maja; assembly: GCA_037953745.1. Taxonomy (NCBI): domain Eukaryota; kingdom Metazoa; phylum Arthropoda; class Malacostraca; order Decapoda; family Lithodidae; genus Lithodes; species Lithodes maja. Next base: position 29,424 of record JBAKBP010025991.1, read on the forward strand.
GCTATAGAATAGTGAGAGAGATGCAACATTGCAGGGAACAGAGAGAGTTTGCAGGGAGTTGGTGAGGGGGCGGGAATTAACGATACGAAAGGCTTTCCTTTCTACTTTGTCTAGAAGTGCGGTATTAGAGGATCCTCACCACACATGTGAACAATACTCAATACAAGGATGCACTGTGCCCCTGTACAGAGCAAGAAACTGTGCAGGGGTAAAGAACCCCTTGAGGCGGTTGAGCACACCCAGCTTCTGGGAGGCTGCCTTATCAAGACTGGTAATATGGTCGTTCCAAGTGAGAGCAGAAGAAAAAGAGACACCAAGAATATTGAGAGAAGACGAAGGATTGATTTTTGTATTGTTGAAGAATAAGGGATAGTCTGCCAGGAGTTCCGGACGGGTAGATAGATGAACAAATTGGGTTTTGGAAGCATTAAAGGTAACTTGGTTTTCTCTACCCCAATTGGAAATAGTAGTTAGATTAGAAGATAAGTGTTCTATGGCTTCATTACTTTTGTCTTTGAGGGACTGCTGACTGGGGCGTTCTGGAAAACTAATTTAGTAGTGTAAGGTTGAGTCGTCTGCGTATGAATGGATGGGACCTGAGGTACAGTTGAGAAGATCATTTATGAAAATTAGAAAGAGAATAGGAGATAGGACACAGCCCTGAGGAACACCGGAGTTGATAGGATGAGTAAGTGAGCGATGGCCGTCAACAACCGCAGCTATGGAACGGTTGGAAAGGAAATTAGAGACAAAGGCACAGATGGAGGAATAGAAACCGAAGGCTCCAGACTCTATCGAAGGCCTTTCATAATTATGTCTAGTGCAATAGAAAAAGTCTCACCGAAGTCCCGAAAGAAGGATGACCAAGAGTTAGTAAGATATGAAAGAAGATCACCAGTAAAGCGACCTTTAAGGAAGCTATACTGGCGATCTGAGACAAGATTATGAGAACAGAAATACTTAAGAAATTTGGAAGCAAGAATAGTTTCAAAAACGTTATAAATACAAGAGATGAGAACATTTGGACGATAGTTGGAGGGTTGAGAGCGGTCACCCTTCTTCGGGACAGGTTGAATGAGAGCAACTTCCAGCATGAAGGGAAGACGTTAGAGGAGAGACAGAGACGAAAGAGTTTGACTAGGCAGGGAGTCAGCACGGAGGCACAGTTTTTGAGTAAAAACAGGAGGAATACAGTCCAGACCATACGCCTTCTTAATATTAAGCCCAGAGGGGGTAGAAAGTACATCATTAGAAGATATTAGGATACTAGGAGAGTAGAGAAGGAGGAATAGCACCGGAATCATCCAAGGTAGAGTTTCTAGCAAAAGTTTGAGCGAAGAGTTCAGGTTTGACAGAGGAAATAGTAATGGTTGTACCATCATAGTGGGAAAGGGGAGGGAAAGAAGAGGAAGAGAAATTGTTGGAGAGGTTTTTGGCTAGATGCCAGAGAGCTTGGGAAGAGCTAGAGTTAGATAGTTCAGTGCATTTATTATTGATGATAGGAGTGTTTGGCGAGTCGAAGAACAGATTTGGCTTCATTATGTATATATACTGTATAATTATATATACTGTATATAATATATATATATATATATATATATATATATATATATATATATATATATATATATATATATATATATAAAATATAATGTATATATGTATATATATATATATATATATATATATATATATATATATATACTGTATATATCCCAGTTTTCTACCTTTCCTTCTCCCAGTTTCGCTCCCCCTCTTAGTACATTATAATAATTTAACCCACTTTTTCATTTGTATATTTGATTGCAAACTTTTTTATTAAGGTTCTTTTTATCTTTTGAAGGCTTGATAACGACACAAGGTGGTGTCGAAACGTCGCACATGTTTTAGTAAATAAAGATGTTCCTTTACGCTTTGGTGTTGCTCATCCTTGTACGCCTACGATTCCCTGCTGGAGAGTCAATTGCTTATATATACTGTATATATATATATATATATATATATATATATATATAGTCACTTCCAACTGAGCTAGCTGCTTCAGTTATATGTGTTTTGTGTGAATTAACACGTAGCCTAGTTTTGGGAGGCCTGCCTTCTGGTCTTGCTTTCTTGCTTTGCCCCCACGTGAGACGCCGTTTTGTGCAACACGATTGTCATTGCAAGGTGTGAAATTACTTTAGTTTATTTAGCCCTTGTGGGGCTATTTCATTTTATCATAAGTTTGCACAACGATGTCTTATATTTATTTGATTACTTTTGTGTTGTAAATGAGAGCACAGGTGCCTGATATAATTATGTAGTCTAACGGTAACTGGGGCTTCCGTCCTCCATTCTTGCATGGGCCTGGAACTCTCGTGGCTGCAGGATCGTTACTCCCGAGACGAGCATTGTATCGACCACACGTACTGTCCAGTCTGTGGTGGGCTTGCTAGCTAGATCCTTTAACCGTTGTCGAGCGGGGGGTTTTGGGCTTATTTGGGCATATTCAGGCCCTCCTGAATGATAAATCAAGTAGCTGCATGAAAAGAAATGTATTCAGCAAAAAACTAGGAGCTAAAAGCTTCAAAATGAGACCAGAACGAGCTACGTAGCACTCATGGTTCTCATACAGTGGTACCAGTAACATGGGAGTTTAGCGTATAGCGGTATATTTTTTCCAGCTACGCTCACTACTGGCTACACTGCCGGCCTCTCGAGAACACAGGGAGGGTGAATCAGTGGGCGGCAATAGGCCCTGGGAGTCGGACGTGTGGCCCGCTGCACTCCTGGCCATTTGCAGTCGATTTTAACCCTTTAAAAACCTTAATAATGCTCCTAACTTGCTGTAAATTGGCGCCCTGCTATAGCCGGGCGCCGCCAGTTAAGGGTTAATAGCCGCATATTTTCTCTTTTATCATATTGAGTAGTAGTATAGCAAGCTTGGCGTCATCTTGAGCATACAATTTATTGTCTAACTTTATTTATCTGCATATAGGAATTTTCTGCATTTCATTGAGCACTGCACT
>JBAKBP010025992.1:0-32420 GCA_037953745.1 Lithodes maja
ATTTGATAAACATAGCCTACACTGCCGGGGAAGGACAAGGACCAATATAACACTCAACCATTGGTGGACTGTACCCTTAACAAACAATAAACAATTATAGTTACAGGAACAGTTGTATAATTATAATTAATGGGGCCATGAGTGGAGGAATGCTGACACTCACGCTGTACAGATTATACAGTTTATATTCCATAATAATACTGTATATGATATAGACATGAATATAATAACCAACCACAATGGCCATTGTTACGGCTGGATCGGCAATACATATTCGGGATTCTTGATCGTAGGACAGAAATGGCTTATGTGACAACGACACGCTCGATTCCAGTCCCAAATACTATATGCTCCAGACAACAAAAGCACCAACGCCCTACAGAGTTATCGTCTATGGTAACGAGGTACCTTAACTCGGCGAAAGTGTACAACAGGGGTAGGCTATGAGGCTAAACTCCCTCAGACATTTATAGGTTACGTTATTAATAAAGAAATGCAATACTCAAGAAACTACGTTAATATTAAGCCTCTAATAATGTAGAATAGAAGCAGGCTAAAGGTATGACAGTGAAATGCTAAATGACAAATGTACACGCCTACTTGAAAGCGCGTGCACTAGAATAACTGTCCCCTACTAACATGCACTAGCATGTAGCATACAAGATGTTCATGATCCAGTAGATACCTAATAATACACATGGAAGGAACATAAATAGTAGTCACTTATTATAAGAATGAATCTATACTTGGAATAACTAAAAGGTTGCAGGCAACAGTACTGCGCCGGTAGCCTACTACCGCATAGGCTACTTCGCTTCTCTCACTCTGTCTCCCCTCTGAGTCTGTATGCGCCCTACGCAACAGAACTCCGGACACAGCAGCAAAACGACAGTGCAGTTAATTGATACATGAAAGTATTAATAGTGTTGTCTTGTGTGTGAGTAATGTGTATTGTAAAGTGTTACATACATAAACTTAAAGAGAGCTGCAATGCATAGTAAAATAAAGATATAACCCACTCATCATCCCCATGTGTTCTAGCTAGCAGGCCAAGTCACAGGAACAACGAGTCCCAGCACCGAAAGCGAGAACCCAGGAAAAGACTGCAGAGAACACAAGGACAGATAAATTACGTTACTCTACTATACCGGCACTACGAGCGAGCTGTAGTCTCTGGTACTACACTCGCTCCTGGCTCGGTAGGCAAATCAAGGCTAAGTCCTCACCCCTCTACAGACAACTCCTGGGCATGGTCGGGCTCTTACACATGGCACTAGTCTAGTCACAAATTGGATGATGAGCTGGGCATATAACTCGTGAACATGTAGAACGTTCACCAACTATCCTCATCAAGAAGATCGCTGTTCACATTAACCCCTTAAATCTAATACATGTAAATATATGCTTGTCCTAAGAGTAATACGAGAGGTGAGTGCTGAAACTCCTTTAGGACCTCAAGGGAAGGGTATGCATTTAAATAGAGAGAAGAATGAAATGAGAGTAATGTCGTCAGAGAGAAAGAGTGCAACCGTGAGAAATTGGGAGAGAGGGCAAGGGATGTTAGAATCTCAAAGGTTCTAGGCAACCTGGTCATAGAGCACACAGCGAGCCTCCAGGCAATGTGCTGTACGACAACATGGGCAGCCCAGACAGCATAGGCAGGCGGCAATGTACTACCAACCCTGTCGCACCTAGCTATAAGCGCAGGGCTGCCAACCGGTCCATACGTCTGGCAACCACCCCCCCGGCAGCGTGGCGCACCGCTACCCTCTCGCTCTGAAGTCTAACTCACTCTCTCTCTCTGAATTCCTATCATCTCATCTATCAACTTCTCTATTGATACTACATATTAAATGGAAGGTCTCGACATGGCTTAAAACAAAACCCACCACTGGTTAGCAAATGACGAGACCTTTGCAGAGATACAAAGAACATAGTTATACGTTGTCACACTCAATATAAGCAGCCAGCATGGTACAACGTGGTACCGTGGTGGTACAGTGGAGTACCAAGGAGTACAATCAGGTTACGTTGCCACGCACTGGGTGCGTCACAGCCCCCCCAAGACTTTAGATAATCGACCTTAGAAGCATTATCAAAATCTGACAGGCAACCAACCGACCCGCTACCCTTAGCTGCCACTAATTGCAAAAGGTGCACAACAACTGAAGTGTGAATTATACATAAAACACAATATCGCATGCATCATGCTACAACAATAAAGACTTACAAAACTAAAACAAAATTTTCTCGTTTATTTTATTGTTTTATAATCTTTTTGGACGGCGTTATGATAGCCTAATTTTACTCCTGCTCAACCCACACACCGTGCACGACTATCCTGGATCATCAACCCTTGATAGACAATCTGCTATCACGTTCTCACTCCCGGCAATATGCTGAATGTTGAGATTATACTCTTGGAGCATTAGGGACCACCTGGTCAACCGCATATTCCGATTGTGAAACTGATTTAGGAATTTCAAGGGATGATGGTCCGTATAAATCGTCACTACCGGGCCGTAGGCTGGAACATAAACTTCGAAATGTTTGAGCGACAAAACGATAGCAAGAAGCTCCTTCTCTATAGTCGAGTAATTCCTTTGTGCCGAATTAAACTTGCGAGAAAAGAAGCTCACTGGGTGTTCCAAGCCCTCGGAATCAGTCTGCAGTAACACTGCCCCGGCACCCACACCGCTGGCATCAGTCGCCAGCTGAAAACTCCTGGAGAAGTCTGGGGCTCTCAAAATCGGATGTGTACACAGCAGGTGCTTGACTAGGTCGAAAGCCCTCTGACACTCCGCAGCCCAACAGAACTTCACTGACTTCGACAGTAGATCAGTTAACGGTGCTAAGACAGTAGAGTATCCCCGGATGAAGCGCCTATAATAGCCTATCATACCTAGGAACCGCATGACCTGGCGCTTAGTGGTGGGCCTGGGAAACATATTGATAGCCTGTATCTTGCTCAGGGGGGGGCACACCCGGCCTAACCCGACCACGAAGCCAAGATACTGCACAGTAGCCTTTACAAACTCGCACTTCCTCAGGTTCACCACCAGCCCAGCATCGTGCAACTTCCCAAACAGGGTCTCTAAGTGCCTTAGGTGATTTTCAAAATTGTCATCATACACTATCACGTCATCAAGGTAGACCGTGCAGTTAGGGATTTCGTCACAAATATCGTTCATCAGGTTCTGAAACGTGGCAGGTGCGTTCTTAAGCCCATAAGGCATTACGTTACATTGGTAGGTCTTGCCATCTACCACAAAACCACAAACTTGCTTAGCTCGGTCCGACAGGGGTACTTGCCAGTAGCCTTTTACAAGATCAATTTTAGTAAGGTACTTTGCATTCCCTATCTTGTCCACGCTGTCGTCAACTCGAGGCAAAGGGTAAGGGTTGGTAGTGGTCAAGCCATTTAGCCTACGAAAATCTATGCAGAACCGCACCTTGCCGTCAGGTTTTGGCTGCAACGTGACGGGTGATGTCCACTTCACATAACCTTCAGTGATCATCCCTCTCTCAACCATGTACTTTAACTCCTCCCGTAAAGCTGGCAACTTTACCGGGGGCACACGGTAGGGCACTGACTTGAAGGGCACATTATCACCGACATCCACGTCGTGCGTTACCTGAGTAGTGAGACCTGGGTGTTCGGCGAAAACAGAGGGGTATGACCTGAACAGGCCTAGGACAGCAGCACCCTGGTGCTCAGGCAGGTGACTTACAGCTTGCCTAGCCTCTTGTTCAGTATTCCCCGCCCACTGTTCCGCGGAAATGACACAGTCCCAGCTATCCTCCTCAGCAGCATGACTGTCCCCACCTCCTTCTCCACCCTGGCCGCTGCAGGCCAGCACAGGGACAGTGAGAGGCTCTGAGGGGCGTCTCACATACTCTTTCATGAGGTTAACATGACATAACTGATGTTTTTTTCTACGGTCAGGTGTTGCAACGAGATAATCAAGGTCGGACAGTTTCTTAGCCACCACATACGGCCCAATAAACTTGGCAGAAAGGGGGTGTCCAGGCAAAGGTAAAAGCAACATTACCTCCTGACCCACCGAAAACTCCCGAAGCTTCACCTTGGCGTCATACTGGTGCTTCATGACCGCCTGTGCATTAACCAAGTTATTACCTGCCGCTGCCATGCAACCTATAAGTCTCTCCCGGCTCTCAAGGATATATTTAAGTACAGACCCCGGCTTCTCTTCGCCCTCCCAGATCTCTTTCACCATACTTAAAGGTCCTCTCACATTATGGCCAAAGACTAGTTGATTTGGACTGAACCCCAGGCTCTCTCCTGGGACTTCACGTGCAGCGAACAGAACATACGGCAGACCCAAATCCCAATCAGTGTCATGTTCTGCACAGTAACAGCGTAGCATACTCTTCAGGGTCGAGTGCCACCGCTCCAAGACTCCCTGACTCTCGGGATGGTAGGCTGACGACACTACAGAACATATACCGTGCAACTGAAGGGTTTGCTTGAACAATTTGGATGTAAAATTGCTCCCCTGGTCTGACTGCACCTCACGTGGAAATCCATAACGGGAACAGAACAATAATAAGTTTTTAACAACTGCCTTTGCCGAGCCGTTTCTCATGGGGTATGCGTCCGGGTATCTCGTAGCCACATCCATGATTGTCAACAGGAATTTATTGCCACTACTAGTAGGCGGGAAAGGGCCAACCAAATCTACTACAACTTTGCTGAACGGAGGCCCGGTGACAGGTATGGGAAACAAAGGTGCCTTCGGGATTGTCTGGTTAGGCTTCCCCGTTGTCTGGCAGGTCGCACACCCAGCCACCCATGCACAGACATCAGCCTTGACCCCAGGCCACCAGAAAAACCTGCCCAATGCCGCCAATGTTTTTGTTACCCCCAAATGACCCGCCACCGGCACATCATGCGCCAGACACAATAAGGACTCTCTATACTTATTTGGAACAACCACCTGGTCTACTACCCTCGCACCGCCCTCCCACTTCGATTTGGGGTCTAGAAATCTGCGGTACAATATCCTGTTGAGCCTAAAGAAATCTCCCGGCTTCGCATCCCCATCTTCCTCCAACTCTATGGCACCATTGCTATAACGAGCTAGGCTAGCGTCTTGCAGCTGCTGCTCACTAATGTCCCTGGGCGTCAATGCATCAAGATGGTTTTGTAATAAGACATTACCCCGGCTAGTAGGCTCTACTGCCTTAGTGGCTCTCGCTACAGCTCTTGCCTCACGCGAAGTCTTACCCAACTCTGCCTTGTTACACCCCATATCTGGGCCAGAGTCAACTCCCGTGTTTATTATAGGTCCAAGTACCGAATCACCGAGAAGTGCAGCAGAATCAATGTCCCTTTTCCTGCCCTTAGCAACCTTCTCCTGATCCTTCCTCCACTGTCCCCGAGGTTGAGTGCTAGGCTGTGCAGGAGCCGCAGAGCGAGATCGGGTTACCACACAGGCCATCTCATCCTGTTGGCACCTCCCAACCCATTCCCGATTCTCACCATCCACGTCGGCCGCCCTCTCGGCAACGACTAAGGGTGGAGTCCCGGAAGTGGGCACCGCAAAGTCGTTGCCGAGAAGAAGGTCGACGCCCTCAACTGGCAAACACTCAACGATCCCTACATCCAGCTCCCTGCACACCTCTCCCACTCTCAACTCCAACCTCACAAGTGGGTATGACCTCGTAGCATTTATACCCTGCACCACAACAACTCTGGCCGCATTTATCGGTTTCCCTGTGAAGTTCCTCAACAAAGTTTGCGAAGCCCCCGTATCCCTCAGCAAGTCAACCCTCCGTAGTTCACTCCCCCAGCTCACAAACCCGTGCCCCCGATGGCTACAGAAAGTGTCCCGGACAGGTGTCGAGCCTTCCGTACGCTTCTTTACCGCGTGTGCCTCAGCTGCTGACAACCTACCCCGGGCAGTTGCTGCAGCCTTCAGAGACACACCGATACTGTGAACCAATGACACCGGCTTAGCGGGAGTGTTACTAGGGCACTCACGTGAATAATGGCCTAGCTTCTGACATTTGTAACATTTCACATCCCCAATGGGCTTCTTCCCTTGTGCGGGCGAAGAAGGGGCCTGACCTTTAGTAAACGGGAGAGGCTTGTGTTTGTAGGTGTTATTAGGTGCAATGCATTTAGTGTGGTTATGTGTGTCATAGGATTTGTTATTATCGAAAACTCTGGTGGGTGGGGTATAGCGCCCCTTCTGCCCTGACTCAGCCCTCTGAGCGGCACCGCAACCACGAATCAATGATAATCTGAGGTCTGCCATCTTGGCAGCCTCCTCTACTGTCTTGGGACATTTTTCCTTAATGTTCAGCGTTAGATCGGTTCCAGTGCATTTGTAAAACTGTTCCAGATAGAAAAGTTGCTTAATTTCCTCAGCCGACTCTGCGTGCTCGGACCGAAACCAGTTATTACCTGCATCTGTTAAGTCCCGTGCGTGCTCCATAAAACTGACGTCGCTCTTCTTATTCATGCCACGGAACTTCAATCTATAAGTTTCGGGTTGCAGTTCGTAGGCCCGGAGCACAGCCTCCTTCACCAGTCCATACACTACACTCTCGTCCAGTGACAGTGCATCGTAGGCTTTCAACCCCTTACCCACTAGACGTGATGAAACTAATGCTGCCCATTTAACCTCCGGCCAGTCATACTCACGACACTTCTTTTCGAAACGAGCAAAAAACTCAGTCACTGCTGTCTCATCAAATGCGGGTACTAACTTAATTAAATGCGAAAGTGAGTCTGTAACCCAGTGCCCACCACCGAGATGACGCCCCGTGGTCTCTACTCTAGACTTCTCGACATCCATTTCAGCCTGGTACCTGGTTGCATCCTGATTGGCTTGGATTCTAGCAACCTCTATGCGTTCTATACTAGCCTGTTGTATCTGAGTCTCCTGCAGCTTAAACTTAGCTAGTTCTAGCTGAAATAACATCTCAGGAGACAGGCCTGGGGGGGGAGAGCACAAAATGGGGGATCCACACCGAGACGTGTTTACGGGTAAGCCAGCTTGCCCTTGAGAACCCTCCTGCTGCATCGTGCTAAGACTCGCTGGCTGAGGGCCCAGCTCAGGGGTAGAGTGGAATGGAGGCTTGGAGGGAACCCCCCAAGACCCCACTCCACCCACCGCCCCATCGCCATCACCCAACAAACATGCCACCAAATTCTTCTTGGGCCAACTGTCAGGACAGTCCCGCCCCAAAACCGTGGCTAAACAGCGAAGACCGTAACAATCAATAGCCTGCAGGCGCTGTTCGGTCAAAGGTGTCTGCAAAAATGCCCGGGCATCCCTCTCTCCACTTATAACACTCCCCTCCCCAAACATCTGTTGTACTTGCTGGTTACTAGGCTGTACCGTGTTATCCTCCCCCGTAAATGATGAGTCATTAGACATAGTGCTGGTTATACAATTGCTGTTCATAAAAAAAAAGAAGTGCTTATTACTAATTGCAGTCTCGACTCACAAAATGTTAAAGATGCTTGAATGACTCTACTCTAGACACCCCCAACGAAACAATCTGCAAGTCCACCAATACAATAATGACACAATAAAAATTCCTCCAATATGCAAGAAAATTCTAGCCAGCTCTACTAGGTAGCATAGAATAGTTCTCCAAAAAACATGTGATAGGATACTACTGAATCTTGTGCAAGGTCGCCATTTTGTTACGGCTGGATCGGCAATACATATTCGGGATTCTTGATCGTAGGACAGAAATGGCTTATGTGACAACGACACGCTCGATTCCAGTCCCAAATACTATATGCTCCAGACAACAAAAGCACCAACGCCCTACAGAGTTATCGTCTATGGTAACGAGGTACCTTAACTCGGCGAAAGTGTACAACAGGGGTAGGCTATGAGGCTAAACTCCCTCAGACATTTATAGGTTACGTTATTAATAAAGAAATGCAATACTCAAGAAACTACGTTAATATTAAGCCTCTAATAATGTAGAATAGAAGCAGGCTAAAGGTATGACAGTGAAATGCTAAATGACAAATGTACACGCCTACTTGAAAGCGCGTGCACTAGAATAACTGTCCCCTACTAACATGCACTAGCATGTAGCATACAAGATGTTCATGATCCAGTAGATACCTAATAATACACATGGAAGGAACATAAATAGTAGTCACTTATTATAAGAATGAATCTATACTTGGAATAACTAAAAGGTTGCAGGCAACAGTACTGCGCCGGTAGCCTACTACCGCATAGGCTACTTCGCTTCTCTCACTCTGTCTCCCCTCTGAGTCTGTATGCGCCCTACGCAACAGAACTCCGGACACAGCAGCAAAACGACAGTGCAGTTAATTGATACATGAAAGTATTAATAGTGTTGTCTTGTGTGTGAGTAATGTGTATTGTAAAGTGTTACATACATAAACTTAAAGAGAGCTGCAATGCATAGTAAAATAAAGATATAACCCACTCATCATCCCCATGTGTTCTAGCTAGCAGGCCAAGTCACAGGAACAACGAGTCCCAGCACCGAAAGCGAGAACCCAGGAAAAGACTGCAGAGAACACAAGGACAGATAAATTACGTTACTCTACTATACCGGCACTACGAGCGAGCTGTAGTCTCTGGTACTACACTCGCTCCTGGCTCGGTAGGCAAATCAAGGCTAAGTCCTCACCCCTCTACAGACAACTCCTGGGCATGGTCGGGCTCTTACACATGGCACTAGTCTAGTCACAAATTGGATGATGAGCTGGGCATATAACTCGTGAACATGTAGAACGTTCACCAACTATCCTCATCAAGAAGATCGCTGTTCACATTAACCCCTTAAATCTAATACATGTAAATATATGCTTGTCCTAAGAGTAATACGAGAGGTGAGTGCTGAAACTCCTTTAGGACCTCAAGGGAAGGGTATGCATTTAAATAGAGAGAAGAATGAAATGAGAGTAATGTCGTCAGAGAGAAAGAGTGCAACCGTGAGAAATTGGGAGAGAGGGCAAGGGATGTTAGAGTCTCAAAGGTTCTAGGCAACCTGGTCATAGAGCACACAGCGAGCCTCCAGGCAATGTGCTGTACGACAACATGGGCAGCCCAGACAGCATAGGCAGGCGGCAATGTACTACCAACCCTGTCGCACCTAGCTATAAGCGCAGGGCTGCCAACCGGTCCATACGTCTGGCAACCACCCCCCCGGCAGCGTGGCGCACCGCTACCCTCTCGCTCTGAAGTCTAACTCACTCTCTCTCTCTGAATTCCTATCATCTCATCTATCAACTTCTCTATTGATACTACATATTAAATGGAAGGTCTCGACATGGCTTAAAACAAAACCCACCACTGGTTAGCAAATGACGAGACCTTTGCAGAGATACAAAGAACATAGTTATACGTTGTCACACTCAATATAAGCAGCCAGCATGGTACAACGTGGTACCGTGGTGGTACAGTGGAGTACCAAGGAGTACAATCAGGTTACGTTGCCACGCACTGGGTGCGTCACACCATGTACATTTAAATTTGTGAAAATACGCAATATGGGTACCAACTTGACCATTTTATATCCATGAACTTTAATACTCATATGGGATTTATCGTCTATAACTAGTTGCTGTATGTAGAACACTAGCTATGTCCATATTTGATAATAAAATATATTAGTTACCCACAACATTTGTGTATATATATAGAAACACAAAAGCAAAACACATGTCCAGCTAAGATAAATATCATGAACACACCTGACAAATTATAAACTACACATAAACATTGGAATATGGTGAACGTCAAAATAATATTTCAAATATATAAGATAAGATAAATAGACAGATATATAGCTGTATAGACTCATTATATCAATTCGTAATAGCTACATAGAACTTTGAACATAGTAAAATAATTTGGATACTGAAATGACGGGTCTGAAGACGAGCCATCCAAGAAACAGTTGCAGAATAGCCTGTCTGCAACTCCAAGACCCTATAATAAAGACAAGAAAACAACAAAAGACAAGAGAAATAGCAGAGCCACCCCAATTTTCCCATGCTCTAATCCCTGGACAAATACCAGAGCTTCCCCGTGTTCTACTACGTAACTACGACAACCACCAGCCTCGAAAATGGGAAATGCTCCCCTCCAATCAACAACCTGTTCTGCCCCCCTCACAACAACCAACCACAGCACAGCATTTCCTCAGTACCCGGATCTTGCTAATGGTGAGGAGATGTTCATGCAGATAAAATATCAACGGCCCGAAGTCTACCGATACCAATGGACGTAGGCAGGAGAGCACATGATGACGGACCAAGAGAGATAATAAACCTCTACCAAAAACAACTATTAGGCGAGATATAACCTTGTTTATGATCCCTGGACAAATACCCAAGCGACCCCTGTTTTCCCATTTTCTACGACGAGCCACAGGTATGGGAGGTCCTCCCAACTCATTAGCCACCTGCTCGGGTGATGCCCCAGCATGGCCCTATGCCAAGCACGGCGCTACAGTCATGTCCTAAGCTCCCGGATATGGAAGCCACGGAAGAAGTAGTTATGCAAATAAAACATCAACGGCCTGAAGTCTACCGATAGAAATGGATATAAACGAGAGGACACATTGTGGCGGGTCGGGAGATCCAATAAACCTTGACCCAGAACAATTATTCGGCGAGCTATAACAATGTTTGTGTAGGAATGTAGCTCATGAACGAGTCCGTACACATCCCACTTCTCCACTATTAGACTAACTAACTAGGTCTTAAGTAATTAATGAGCTACCTAGCACATAATTATGTATCCATGTTAACCGCCACTATGTATACCTATGATAAGTATTTACCTCACAACGTCATCACAACCATTCCACAATATCCCTCTGATGTTGAACACCTGTACACGGGAGTCAAGAGAAAAGTCACACATTATCTCAGGTAAATTGTGGAAAAGTATGCAAGCTACACAAACACTACTATTCAACCCCTACCCAGGAACCGAGTAGCTAAGTAACAGTGTAGCTTGTACCAGCCTGCCCCTGCCCTATCCGAAGAGTGTGCTTACCTGAGGTGCCCCTGACGTCCTGTTCGAGCCACGCCCTACCCACCTGAAGTGCTGCTCGACGACGCCCTACCCACCTGAAGTGCTACTCGGGTAACACCCTACACCCCAGAAGTGCTGCCCCTCGGACCTACGACCTACGGTGGCCAGCCCTGCACTCTCTTCCCCTGCCCTCCAACCATTCCCTAAGTGTTCTATGTGTCTTTTCGTTGTGTTATTGTTGTCAAGGTAAAGTAAGATATGTGACCCGTGTTGTGCTAATTATCTCTGAGATCTGTGCCCAAGATCCTTAATTGCGTATCAGTATTAATCCTTCTGAACCTTACATAATCTTTGTATTAAAACCGTGTATAAGTCTTAATCCTGTTATTTGATTTATTTGCTTACAGAACGTTTTACGCATATGGTATATAGTTGTGTTCAGTTATTAATTTTGCCACACGCTCACAGATCTTTCTATATAGTATTCTGTTATGTGTTTCGTGAGTTGAGGTCGAAGTGTATTTCGTGATTTGATTTCCCTTCATAACTGACTTTACCTAGGACCTACGCCCATTTGTATAACGAATTAACCTACACCTACTCAATTTCTATCCCCAGAATCATCCCTGTGAAAACCTCTCTCCCCCAGTTTCTTTAATTACGTTCGATTACATAATCACCTTTGTAATTATTTTATGAATTCGTATTGACGTTCATTTGATTATTGATGTAATTAATTCTGATTCTTCATGCTTAGGAATTCTAGCATTGCATAGATTATGTTACTTAATTCTACATCACTTACCATACACCCATTATTCTAGTGTATGTTTATTGCAAGACTGTTAATTCATTCAGCACTCTTAAGAATACTGATATTAGTATTTGTTTAGCATAATTTCGTCGAATGCACCCTCCTTCTTTTGTTACTTAATATTTTGTTAAAGATCCTTTTTACGCTATTAATCCTAAGCGTTCCCAGAGCATTTGTTGACTAAGTTCACTTAGTTAATAATCATTGTTCTCTAGTGTAATTAATTAGAGTTATTCTTTAGTTCATTCATAAGTATACGCTAAGTTTATATCTGAATTCCTCGGCTCGTTTTGTTATTCTTACATACGATCGTTGACGTGAATATAAGATATTCATTAGAAATTACATAATTATTCTTCAAACTTAATCTTGTGTACATTAAATTAAATCATAGTTTGCCCCCAATTTCAGAGTAATCTTATTGATACTATACTAATTCTAGTTGCATTAACTTTGAAATTAATTTCCACCACCGCAGTCCACTATATGACCTGACTTGCTCCTAGCTAATGAGCAGGTCACCTGAGTAAACGGGACTTCCTAGCTGGCTCGCCACTGCCTGTCGTGTGACTCACCCTTGTACCTTGAGTTCTTGTTTACCCTCTCAATTCCCCTAGACTCCATTGTTGGAGATTGTGTTCTAGTACTTTCGCTGTTGTTTGATTCACGGAAGATGCTCGACTCACATCATAGTTATTATTAAGGTTGATTATTTCTATGTTCATGTTTCACCTTTGTTGCCACTGTATTAACTGATACCATTGACCACATTTGCCTATGATTTATTCTTGTAAGACTCTCAACATATATGTACCCTAATATTTGTGTATTATTATTGTTATTGTTTCAGACAAGGAACCATCCCCGACTACGAATCTATATTCGAGAGTTGGAAATTGAAATGATTATGTTGAGACGATCTATGATTCCTCAAGATGGACGTTACTTGAATTTATATACCATTTATATGTTCTACATGTGTTGTCATTGAGTTCTGTATTATCCTGATTGAATTCCTATTTTGTGCTATTAAGAACGTGTTCGGTGTGACCATGTTGGGCTATATTAAGGTCTATAAGTCCATAATTGGATTTTTGTGGAGACTATATCACAATTTGTAAATATTACAACCCGTCATAACACTGGCGGCAGTGGTATCTCGATTCGGCATATGAACACGAGTGTTCTTACTGTAAACAAAAACAAAATCTGGTATTCAATTGGTATTTACATTATTCATCATGGCAGCAATTAGGACTCTTGATATCCACGCATTTAAACCCGAGGATTACGATACCTACACGTACCTGGAAATAGTCAAACCGGTCCTAGACATTATGTTTGGGAACGAAGACGCTTCCAAGATACACACAATTGTGGTTAAGCTTGGTAAATATGCAACAAAGGTGTCAGGATATGTGCATGACAACATGCCTGGGTTAACCTGGGCCCAATTTGAGGTCTATGTCCGGACAGCCATCAATCCAGTTTTAGGCCAAACGATCGCGGATAAAGAATTCTACGAGGTGTCATACTCAGGGGATTGGATGGAACTGTGGAAAAGGTACATCAGATTGCTTTGACAGCTTTCCCGGATGAAACCACCACCCTGAGGAAGAAAACCATATTCAAAGCATTGGTCAGAATATTGCCTGACCCAGTGGCTGACCATTTATCCATCGTGGAACCAAACAAATTATGACGCGGATATACCTGTAATCCGAAGAATAATGGCGCTATGAACATCCAGGGAACAAGCCACCCCCAACAATATATCTGTGATTAATAAAGTCACCACACACCCCATTTCCGGTACAGCTTCCAACAGTTGCCCTGCAGCTCCTAGGGCAGCTGACAAGGCTGAGGAGTGGGCAAGAATCTGTCCGGCCGACTGGAAACCCTGCACCGGATCTTGCATTCTGTGGTCACTCAAACGGTCCTTCAATGAACTGACCAGGAAGAGGACCAGGACTCCCAAGTTGGTGGGCACAGATCCCTTGGATAAAGCCGCGTTTGATTTCCACCATTATTTAAGATGGAACTGCTGGGATTGACAAGGGAGACATGGAAGGAGAACTTGAATCATCATACCAGCCTGAATTAGCCCAGCCGGAACCGCTGGACTTTTAGACTGCCCCCCCCAAACAAATCATCGTAACCATGGCGGGGGCACATGACGGGACATCGGAGGGTGGACTTCCGGTGTACCACAATATCATGTTGAATGGGGTGAAAGTTCGACTCCTTATTGATACGGGGCTTCCCGTTCGTGTCTATTCGTTCCTTTTTTTTCCGAAGACATCGACAGGTTTTCTGGGAAATCCAGTCCTCTTCTATCATTTTAATTAGTGCAAACGGCCAGGTTATTCCCAACCTGGGTCAGTCACTCCCCCTAGATGTTAAGATCCCCCGCCCTAATCACGGAGTTCAACACTCCTTCGTGATCTACAACCCTAGTGAATCCAAGTACGATGGATACCTGGGGCTTGATTTATTAATTGCTCTAATTATTAATTGCTCCATTAATTGTAGGTACAGGACACTGTCTTGTGACCCTCCGCCCAAACCTGAAAGAAAAAAATACCTTCACCTCGTCTAGGTAACTTGAAGCAGCTCAAATCCATAGAATTGCCAGTCACTTCCCCTAGCACTGCTGCACCCCAAACTAAGATTAATGATACCCCCTTCCCCCATCATGTCATTTCTCCTGCCATAGTATCCAGTTCCATTACAGTTCCCCCTCATCATGAGAAATGGGTACCCTTAGTTCCTACAATTCAAGGAAATGTCCTTGTGACACCCCAACTTCAAAGCCCTTTTAATGGGGTATGCCTAACCGCTCCCTGCCTGCTACCACCCCAACTCAATTGCATAAAAATTGCTAACATGTCTGACAAACCTGTTACCTTGCCAAAAGGTCTAGCCATTGGCGACTTAGAAATGTACTCTGAAGAACTGTCTTCCCCCTCTGATTTTTCCCCTCCTTATAAAAAAAAAAACCTTCCTGACATACCCTCCACACTCTCCAACAACCAACAAACAGACCTCAGAAATCACCTTATCTCATATCAAGACATTTTCGCTACTTCTAGTCGAGATATGGGAAAAACTGAAACGTTGCATCACCCCATTCACACCGTTGGACACCCCATCAAGCAACCCACCAGAAGGAAGAACCCGATCCAAAGACAAGAGGAAGAAAAACAAGTTAATTATATGCTCGCCACACGAGTAGTAAAACCCTCTACCAGCCCCTGGTCTTCACCTAGTGCTAGTCTGTAAGAAGGATGGATCCACAAGGTTTTGCATCGATTATCGCCATCTAAATGACGTCACAATCAAGGACGCCACCCCTCTTCCCAGGATCGATGATTCTCTCGATTCCCTGCTCGGCGCCAAATGGTTCACTACCTTGGACCTCCAAGCTGGCTACTGGCAAGTACCCGATTTGCCTGAACATCAACAAAAAACGGCCTTTTCCACCAGCCAAGGAAGACTTTACGAGTTCACAGTACTACCATTCGGACACTGCAATGGACCAGCCACCTTCTCCAGACTGATGGAGTCAGTCTTACAAGGATTGACTTGGGAAACTTGCTTGGCATATCTGGATGATATCATCGTATTTGGCACAACTTGGGCTGAACACCTGCAACGCCTTAAACAAGTTTTCCAGAGGATCCAGGAGGCCAGATTAAAACTTAAACCCTCCAAATGCACCCTAGCCAAGAATAAAGTGAATTTCTTAGGCCACGTCGTCTCTGAAGAAGGTATTGCCCCAGACCCTTCCAGACTCGAGGCTATCAATAAAATCACCCCTCCAACTAACGTAAAAGGCGTACATGCATTTTTAGGCCCAGCATCCTACTATCGACGGTTTGTGAAGAACTTTGCCACCATTGCAAAACCCCTACATGACCTCACAAAAAAGGAAGAACCTTTCATATGGACAGACTCCAGGATTCAGGCTTTCAACACCCTAAATGACAAATTAGTTGCCTCTCCGGTGGTATCCTTTCCTAATTATACCAAACCATTCCGATTATACACAGATGTATCACAGTTCGGAATTAGGGCCATCTTAGGTCAAACCAGAGACGGTAAAGAACACATAATTGCATGTGCTAGCCGCACCCTCAACCCAGCAGAAATAAACTATCCTGTGACCAAACGTCGGAATTATTTGGGCATTACAACATTTCAAAGCCTACCTGGCGGGAGTCAAGGTCACCGTGTTAACCGACCACCACGCCCTTCAATGGTTGAGAAAGTCAGACACAAAAAACGCTCTGACTGTCAGATGGAGAGAATCACTGGAAGAATTCGATATAGATAACGTTTATCGTTCAGGGAAATTGCATACCAACCTAATTCGACCTCTCAACAAGAAACACCAACCCATACGATCCTTGCAATACATCATCAAGGCTCGTTAAACAACAGCCAGCATGACCTATTGCAACACTACCAGCAACAAATAAAACCATATTGGATACTTAGAACGATTTTCGATCAGCTAGCCAGATGAGGTGACAATCTCTTCACTTTAGAGGGGAAAATTGTGATCACCCCCCAAGCCGCGTTGTCCACGATGCACTCCATACACATGGATAACGGTATCCACCTAGCCCAAAGAAGACTCATCACCACCTTTCAACAAGTCTACTCGACCCCATCTCCCTATGTCACTGCAAAGCGCATCACTGAGTCATGCAAAGCGTGTGCCTTGGGTGTGGGTCGAACCCGCACAGCTGGTCCTTCCGGAAAATTGATTGCCTACAAACCTTGGCAATTGCTTGCAGTAGACGTAATGGGCCCCATGGAAAACAGTCATGGGTTCATGTATATAATCACTTTTGTGGACACGTACTCCAAGTATGTCATAGCGTGCCCCGCAAAGGAACACTCAGCCATTACAGTCACCGAGGCCCTCATTCAACATGTCTTCCCTTATTTTGGTCTACATGAAGCATTCCATTCTGACAACGCCCCTGAATTTACTAGCCACATCTGGTCTCAACTGTCCTTAATGTGTGGTTTTAAAATCAGCCACTCCTCCCCCTACTGGCCTCAGGGAAATTCAATATGCGAGAGGAGCCACAGAACCATTGCCAATCAGATCAGAACCAGATTGCAACAAATGGATTCCAAGGATTTGTCCAGCCAGGTCAAGATTGTGCAATGGGGGATCAATACCTACCCTCGAGAAGACGACATATCTCCTCACGAACGAGTATTTGGAGTAGCATCTTTGCTCCTCCCCCTCCGTCATCTAGCTGCCCCGTATGAGCCCTCCTCCAATTTCGACCAGTATCTCGTTCACCTCAAGAATCACCTGAGACAAATCCAGTACGTTCAAGACCTTCAACCAGATAAACCAAGTCACCTTCATCAAAGACGCTGTCTCCACGGTGATGGAAACACCCAATAAACTCCTACACCTGGCAAAACATGCTAAAGAAGACTGGCAAATAAATATCAGCATGGACACCCTATCTAAGCGGATGTTTCCACCACACTTTGGCTGCTATCTCTCCAAAGTTTAATACCTGTCATCAACTCACCCACCACCAGATCCTATATTATTAAGTCGCGTGGTCGCGACTTTTTCTACGAGGAATGTGGTGAAATGACGGGTCTGAAGACGAGCCATCCAAGAAACAGTTGCAGAATAGCCAGTCTGCAACTCCAAGACCCTATAATTAAGACAAGAAAACAACAGGAGAAGACAAGAGTAATAACAGAGCCACCCAAATTTTCCCATGCTCTAATCCCTGGACAAATACCAGAGCGACCCCTGCTTCCCCGTGTTCTACGACGACAACCACCAGCCTCGAGAATGAGAAATGCTCCCCTCCAATCAACAGCCTGCTCTGCCCCCCTCACAACAACCAACCACAGCACAGCATTTCCTCAGTACCCGGATCTTGCTTATAGTGAGATGTTCATGCAGATAAAACATCAACGGCCCGAAGTCTATCGATACCAATGGACGTAGGCAGGAGAACACATGATGACGGACCAAGAGAGATAATAAAACTCGACCAAAAACAACTATTAGGCGAGATATAACCTTGTTTATGATCCGAGGACAAATACCCAACCAACCCCTGATTCCCCGTTTTCTACGACGAGCCACAGGTATGGGAGGTCCTCCCAACTCATTAGCCACCTGCTCGGGTGACGACCCCGCACGGCCCTCTGCCAAGCACGGCGCTACATGTCCTCAGCTCCCAGATATGGAAGCCACGGAAGAAGTAGTAATGCAAATAAAACATCAACGACCTGGAGTCTACCGATTGAAATGGATATAAACAAGAGGACACATTGTGGCGGGTCGGGAGATCCAATAAACCTGGACCCAGAACAATTATTCGGCGATCTATAACAATGTTTGTGTAGGAATGTAGCTCATGGACGAGTCCGTACACATCCCATTTCTCCATTATTAGACTAACTAACTAGGTCTTAAGTAATTAATGAGCTACCTAGCACATATGTATCCATGTAAACCGCCACTATGTATACCTACGATAAGTATTTACCTCACAACTTCATCACAACCATTCCACAATATCCCTCTGATGTTGAACACCTGTACACGGGAGTCAAGAGAAAAGTCACACATTATCTCAGGTAAATTGTGGAAAAGTATGCAAGCTACACAAACACTACTATTCAACCCCTACCCAGGAACCGAGTAGCTAAGTAACAGTGTAGCTTGTACCTGCCTGCCCCTGCCCTATCCGAAGAGTGTGCTTACCTGAGGTGCCCCTGACGTCCTGTTCGAGCCACGCCCTACCCACCTGAAGTGCTGCTCGACGATGCCCTACCCACCTAAAGTGCTGCTCGGGTGACGCCCTACACCCAGGAAGTGCTGCCCCTCGGACCTACGACCTACGTTGGCCAGCCCTGCACTCTCTTCCCCTGCCCTCCAACCATTCCCTAAGTGTTCTATGTGTCTTTTCGTTGTGTTATTGTTGTCAAGGTAAAGTAAGATATGTGACCCGTGTTGTGCTAATTATCTCTGAGATCTGTGCCCAAGATCCTTAATTGCGTATCAGTATTAATCCTTCTGAACCTTACATAATCTTTGTATTAAAACCGTATATAAGTCTTAAACCTGTTATTTGATTTATTTGCTTACAGAACGTTTTACGCATATGTTATATAGTTGTGTTCAGTTATTAATTTTGCCACACGCTCACAGATCTTTCTATATAGTATTCTGTTATGTGTTTCGTGAGTTGAGGTCGAAGTGTATTTCGTGATTTGATTTCCCTTCATAACTGACTTTACCTAGGACCTACGCCCATTTGTATAACGAATTAACCTACACCTACTCAATTTCTATCCCCAGAATCATCCCTGTGAAAACCTCTCTCCCCCAGTTTCTTTAATTACGTTCGATTACATAATCACCTTTGTAATTATTTTATGAATTCGTATTGACGTTCATTTGATTATTGATGTAATTAATTCTGATTCTTCATGCTTAGGAATTCTAGCATTGCATAGATTATGTTACTTAATTCTACATCACTTACCATACACCCATTATTCTAGTGTATGTTTATTGCAAGACTGTTAATTCATTCAGCACTCTTAAGAATACTGATATTAGTATTTGTTTAGCATAATTTCGTCGAATGCACCCTCCTTCTTTTGTTTCTTAATATTTTGTTAAAGATCCTTTTTACGCTATTAATCCTAAGCGTTCCCAGAGCATTTGTTGACTATGTTCACTTAGTTAATAATCATTGTTCTCTAGTGTAATTAATTAGAGTTATTCTTTAGTTCATTCATAAGTATACGCTAAGTTTATATCTGAATTCCTCGGCTCGTTTTGTTATTCTTACATACGATCGTTGACGTGAATATAAGATATTCATTAGAAATTACATAATTCTTCTTCAAACTTAATCTTGTGTACATTAAATTAAATCATAGTTTGCCCCCAATTTCAGAGTAATCTTATTGATACTATAATAATTCTAGTTGCATTAACTTTGAAATTAATTTCCACCACCGCAGTCCACTATATGACCTGGCTTGCTCCTAGCTAATGAGCAGGTCACCTGAGTAAACTCGACTTCCTAGCCGGCTCGCCACTGCCTGTCGTGTGACTCACCCTTGTACCTTGAGTTCTTGTTTACCCTCTCAATTCCCCTAGACTCCATTGTTGGAGATTGTGTTCTAGTACTTTCCCTGTTGTTTGATTCACGGAAGATGCTCGACTCACATCATAGTTATTATTAAGGTTGATTATTTCTATGTTCATGTTTCACCTTTGTTGCCACTGTATTAACTGATACCATTGACCACATTTGCCTATGATTTATTCTTGTAAGACTCTCAACATATATGTACCCTAATATTTGTGTATTATTATTGTTATTGTTTCAGACAAGGAACCATCCCCGACTACGAATCTATAATATTCGAGAGTTGGAAATTGAAATGATTATGTTGAGACGATCTATGATTCCTCAAGATAGACGTTACTTGAATTAATAAACCATTTATATGTTCTACGTGTGTTGTCATTGAGTTCTGCATTATCCTGATTGAATACCTATTTTGTGCTATTAAGAACGTGTTCGGTGTGATCCTCTTGGGCTATATTAAGGTCTATAAGTCCATAATTGGATTTTTATGGAGACTATTATCACGAGTTGTAAATATTACAACCCGTCATAACAGATACTCATTTATCTTGTAGTTGGCTTACGATTTTTAATCAAAGTAATTCTACATTTGACTGCATCAATGTAATTTTCCATTAAACATTCTATATGATAATTTTTCAATAATATATTCTTCACTTCCTTCATCAAATATATGCTAACTTCATTATTTAGTAAATATTTTCTTAAAACAGATACAAGGCTTCATCATGCATCAATGAGCAAACCGTATAGATAGATAGATAGTTTAAGTTAATAGGTATGATATGAAAACCTATAGCAATGTAGACCTTCATCAAATTAATATTAGTTCCGACTGTTGGATCTGTCATAATGTTATCATAAAGTGATTTACAATCATCAGTGTGCATCAATTAACTGGCTTATGTGGTTCATTAGACCAACCAGATAACCAATGAAGTGTTGGAGTCATCACGACAGTCATATCATTTCATCAATGACTGTAATATTAGTCTGATAATTCGAGGCTAATCAACATTAATTAATGTTGCAGTACTCGTGTACTATAAACAATATTTTCGCTATTGACGTAACTATATTTTGCACAAACATTAATGCCTGGTTTGTAAATTCTGTAGATTATTAGCTCCACAGCACAACAGCATTTATGTTGCAAATATGATAAGGAATACTAGAACAGTAGCGCATAAGAAATGCCTTTGGTGTCTTCTGACTGTTAATATATAAAGAATATTGGCAAGTCATACTGTACATAACGACCCATATTTTGGCTATCTTATATCATGCAGATTATGAAGGAAATGTGGGATTCAGGATACTAATGAAAAAGAGTACAACAATTATCTCTCTCTCTCTCTCTCTCTCTCTCTATATATATATATATATATATATATATATATATATATATATATATATATATGTGTGTTGTTTTATGTTGTCCGATCCTCTAATTTATCCACATAGAGTAGTTAGTTTACTTACAAGCAGCTACCTGTGTTTCTCTGCACTTCGTAGTATACACCGACTGAACATTTATATAGCGTCTCCCCAACAATATAGCCTACTGTATATCGAATATGTCAATAAGGTGGATACAGCTGCCCCCCATATATCGTCTAAATTATCATTATATATAATATAAACCAGTCTAGACATGAATTTCCTAAGTCGTAGCTAGATCATAAATTTCCAAACAGAGAACAAAATCTTATTTAAACATTAGCAGAGGGTAAACAGAATATGTATGGGATTTTAAGTTGAATGTGATAGAGGGAGGAATAATTTACTGGTGTGGGCTTAGAGGTTGGGGGAAGGGAGAGAGGGGGACGGAAGGTTTAGTGTACTAGCATTTAATCCTTCAATAAAACAACCACTTTTCTCTTCTATTAATGTTACTGCCAGATTCATTTATTTGGGTTTGAGAGGACTTGTAATAATTCAATGGCCAAAAATGATATCCATTAAGATATTAATTATGGCAGATAATTCCTAATTAAAATACAACCATCTTGAGGTAGCCGGGATATAACGAACACTGATGTCAACTGGACGGATGAGTTAAACATCCATGAGACTAATAATAAATATATCACTTATGCATTATATTATCCATTCTCCTAAAGACAGATTGAATACATTTTTAGTTCGTGAGAAATATGTAAATACTGTAAATATACTGTATATATGATGTTATAATCACACACATTGTGGTGTGTACATAATATTTCAAATGTATACCCTCGCCAAACTTATACAGATAATTTGCCAGTTATAATTATGTCTAATGCCATTCAAAATTATTGGAGACAGCATTATCGTACTGATAATATTTAGCAATATATTAAGTTACATAAAGAGAATTAATACATTTATAAATGTAAACTAAGTAACATAAATATACTGTATATATATATATATATATATATATATATATATATATATATATATATTTGATGGAAATAGACACGATACCACTCATTTGTAATTTAATGTAATACCGAGGTAACACACACACATACAAAAGTTGTCATGGTGTATATCGTGATTTGAATGTGAATTGCAAACACAGAAGAACTAAACGTAATAATATATTTGGGACACATACAATTATAATTGATACATTGATTAAACAGGCATTGGTTAATAAATTATATATAGAAATAACATGCGCACGAAAAGAGCAATTTTAAGTGCAACTAGAGATTCATCTAAATAAATTTCTTTATGAGCACAATTTCAGTTCCATTTCATCTTTCGTCAGATACTTTCAAGAAACCTTTCTTGAAAATGTAAATTATATGTCTCCTGAAGTGCGTAGGATCATCAGTATTCTGGTTCTGCTGAGAGGTCTTCTGAAGTTTGCATTGCATTTATTACAGAGTCACACTTTTCCATGTGTGCATCATTGCACTACAATTCAATAACCTTGAACTCTTTACCCCAAATGAGTCACAAAGTATTGAGTAATGGTTTCGTATATAAGGGAAATATTGTTAAGTAAAACAATGTATTTAGTATGTTTATGTATCAAAATACTAACTGTATGTCTGAAATGGAACATTTTATTACTAAAACAACAGCATCAACAACAAAAACAATATCAGCAATAATATTAATATTAATAATTATAATAATAATTGTAGTACTTATTTTTCCAAATCTAAGTATCTACTAAGGTGGGAATAATTCGACAGTTGTTCAGAAGTTCGTATCCTTTATTTAACAAAACTCCCCTGTAGCATGTATCATCATAGCAATCGGGTTTCTGTTCGTTCCTGAATGGGTTCAATCCATAAATTGAATAATACCGTCGACCCAATATAGATTGTACATTGGAACTCTTAAGTCCCGTTACCACCTATATGGATACCCGTTATTCAGGCATTGATTCACTCCGACTTCGATCCAAAGGCACGTCACTATTTCCAAAAGAATGTACAAACTTTACTACGCCTCAATATGTCCAATCATCGGACCAAGGCTTTAATCAATTTAATCTAGACGTTCCTATATTTACAACCTATCTATATATATCATATATCTAAAAACATGGAAATATTTACCCGTAGGCAATTACTGAAATTTAACTCTATTCCTGAGTGTCCCACACTCGTGATTCATATCTCGCAGATGAATTAACACAATACAACTTAACTCTTCTACTATATTCAATATTATCAAGCTTCAACTAATATATTATGTCATTACATAGTTCAATATAACCGCTATTTCAAAAGCACCAATATCATCATTACAACATTTTACACTTGATAACTTCGTATATCAGAATACCAATTTCCAACTCAATGATCATCTCGCATATAACATGACTACTATATCTATCAACACTTTGTCAACTTATTTCAATATTACAATATCTATCGCAATAGTTGACTCGACTTGTTACTTAAGTCATGATTACAGAATCACTAATATTAGAACTGTATTCCGTACAATAATATCTTTAGTTGAATAACGATGTTTCCTTTATAACAAAACAATATATGTCATCCAATGGAGTAGAGACCTTCCTAACTATTTTTCAAGCTAGGGCTAACCTCTCGGCAAATATTATTTATCCCCTATTCTTGAATAATTCTCATAACCCCGGTATCACTAATAATTATTCAGTCAGATTCCCATATGATTCTTCCTTAGTAATTTAATTTATGTATTACCCTATAAGATCCTATTCTATTGATAGCTAAGTGGCATGGAGCCTTTTCTAACATTAACAGATATCTTCTCTCAACACTGCGTCTTTTTATTTATTCATGAGTCTAATCCGTTTCTCTTTATTTTGTGCTATAAGAACACATCGATTTTTAACCCTTGTCTAGCGGGGTGTTTTTGGGCTATTTTGGGCATATTCAGGCCCTCCTGCATGATAAATCAAGTATCTGCATGACAAAAAAAATATTTAGCAAAAAACTAGGCGCTAAAAGCTTCAAAATGAGACCAGAACGAGCTACGTAGCACTCGTGGTTCTCATACAGTGATACCAGTAACATGGGAGTTTAGCGTATAGTGGCATATTTTTCCCAGCTATGCTCACTACTGGCTACACTGCCGGCCTCTCGAGAACACAGGGAACATGAGTTAATGGGCGGCGGTAAGCCCTGGGAGTCGGCTGTCTGGCCCGCTGCGCTCCCGGCCATTTGCACTCGATTTTAACTCTTTAAAAGCCTTAATAAGGCTCCTAACTTGCTGCAAATTGGTGCACGACTTAAGTCGAGCGCCGCTCTTTAAGGGTGGTTAGTACCACTGGGTTTGTCTAGCATTTCTCTCTCTATATTAAGTTGGTTGTGGGCCCATAAGGGTCCTTATTAAATATATTGGGTTTCTTGTCTGGAACAATCTTCACCACCCCAAGGCCGGCCAATATCTCTTCTGGAAATCTTCAGTCCCATCTACCACTTGTTGCCCCTCTTGAATTGCTTGGCTGTAGGTATGTAAGCTAGCAATGTGGCGGCAAGCACCAGGATACTTGTGGTGTATCTGGTCGGCAGACGAAAACTGTGTTGGGCCAGGGGTGAACTTTACTGGATGCCGGTAAGCGAGCTGGAAGGCTGGAGCAGGCTTGTCCAGATTCCCATCACTTTGCAGGTGAGGGTGGGAGAGGTGGCTAGGTGAGCCCAGTGGTACCCGTGACAGAAGTGACGTCTGGGAATGGGATGTGAGGTAGAATCCCCACTAGTTGAGAAAGTAGAGGTTGAAGTTCAAGGTGAAGTGATGAAAGGTGAAGAGTTGGAGAGGTAAAAAGTAGGTGGGCTGACCACCTTGCTATTGTTCTTCATCTTTGGAGTCTTGGTTGTGGAGCATTTTTGATTTGTTGAGCTTGATTGTTTTTCTAAGCGTTTTCATATAATTTATGGAGGGTTGGACGGGAGGCTCGATGGTAGTTGTTGGAGTTGCAGGAGGGTCTTTATTGCTGGTCCTGTATTGGAGTTCGGGCTGGTAGGCGAAGCATGATGGATGGAAGAAGGATGCGGAGAGTATTCGGGACCTGTGTGGGGTGGTGGCGAGATCAGGAGCTTGTTCTTGGTAAGCTTCCAGAACTTCTATCGGTGACGAGGCTTGTGCTGGTTCCCGTTCCTCCGTTGGTTTGTTGTGGCTCCTTCCTTTCTGTGCTCAGGGGTCGTGGGAGCAGCAGTTTAGGCTTAGTTGGTGGTGGTCCTGGTCTTTTGGGGGTTTTTGCGTCCCTTGGTGGTGTTTTGGCGAGAACCTCTGGAGGGATGACGATAGTTGGTAGTCCGTTGGCTTTTAGAAGAGCAGGAAGGATCACAGCTATTCTGATTCTGTCCTCCCCAGCAAGCGCTATTGCAGCTTAAACCACAACAGTGATGATGTTGATCTTGTTGCCTGGTGCTGTAGGTATTGTTGTTGGCGCCTTTGGTGAGTTATTCCATGGGGAGAATGAAGAGCCCTTGACTGGAGCTCCTTCAGGGCCTTTAATGTTGATGGCTTCAGGTCCCTGTCTCCCGGAATAGATGGTAAATTCCAACGATTCACCATTCCACAACCAGGCTTTCTTGCTGCTCTTGTTGTTGTTGTTGATGTTGGTATGGTGGCAGAATATATCCTCGTTGTTGGTCGTGGTGATGAAGCCGTAGCCTGAATTGTAATTGAACCATTTAACCATACCACTGGTTGTGGTATTGCTGGTGGCCATGGTAGTGGTGGTGAAAAGTGAGCGGAGAGGCAGGTGGTTGCAGGCTGGTGGCTGAATGCTAGGGGACCCGCCCACCTCTCTTTATAGTTCCGCCTCACGAAATGGTGCGCTGTGATTGGTCGAGCCAATCTCCCGGGCCCCAGCCGCGCGGTTTGAATGTTTCTCTCTCTCTCTCCTCCTGCTTTATATCATCATAATATATTCCTGGTGGCTTGTTGCAGATGTCTTGTAGTGGCTTACGGGAGTATGAGGCTTGCACCGGGAGAATAGACTTATTGCTACCAGGAGAAACGGTTTGTGGAAGGAGCGAGAGCGATTTAAAAGGCGAACGGGTAAGCGCGGCAGGCTGTGTTTGGGTTTGAAGCATCCATGGCGGCTCCGGATTGGTCGAGCCGGAGGGTGTGACAATGTTGTGATACTCGCCAGGAATGTCAGGCACAGCTGGTTTAAAGGGACGGTTCAATGCAGCGTGTTGATTGGCTGATGGCAGGATTCTTACATCACCATCTCTTGCTAAATTAAGGCGAGCACCTGATCGCCGCAGTACTATTCCTCTAAAATCCCGGCCATCAGTCTGCCAATCAATTAAGCTACTATGCTCACTGATACACCTGTGGAGCTGAATTGCTAGATTCTGGTTCCCTATAGCTGTTTTGGCTAACAGGATTTGACCCGGTTGGCTAAGGAGTTGTTTGAAAGCTCTAAGGGTTTGTACTCTTTGCTCTTTTCCGTCGACAATGGCTAGTAGGCGACGGAGCCGGTACTGAGGGTCAGTTGGGAGAGGCATGGTGCCTTGCAACTGACCGGCACGTGCCTCAGGGGTACTATTTATAGCCTCGTCCGGGTACCTGATTGGTGGAGGGCTAATACTACCACTATGTGTAACTGTTTCCGTAGGACCTAATGGTTTACGGGATTTCTTTGGACTATTGCCTGTGAAATCAGTCGTTCTGTCTTCCGGTGAACTATTTATTTCAGTCGAAGGAAAACCATATAGATTACTAGTTTCGGTAAATACCTCTTTCTCAGTTATTTCTGTTTTTAAATATTCTTCCTCACTACTTAAAGTCTTATTGAAATCTCCCTCAAAATTTAAAACTTCGCTTTCGGATCCGTAGAGTTGTCGCAATTTATAGACCCTCAGGATATCCCCTCAGACTCTCGGGGTTCAGACGCGGAGTAACCCTCGTCTTGGTTTCTACTATGAGACGGTTGAGACCCCCGGAACGGAAACATCCCAGTATAATCTTCTCTCATCATGGGACCTTCTGCCTTCTGCCTTTAACCCCAGGGGGTAAGGGGGCCTTCACCTATGGTGTAGGAAAAAAAGAATATGCCTCACGCATGCATCCTACTGCATGTCGTACAAGGCGACTAATAGGGGGGATGGTGTTAGACTTGCGGACCAAGTAGCCATCACTATACAATGAAGCCTTGTTATTGGTGCTGGCATTGTCTCCATATGACAGTGCTGTGACAGGGCTTCATTGTTCTTTGCTCCAAGTTGCCTAATGGCGAAAAACTGGCGGTGGGTGTCGCTCCCCCTGGACCCGGATCTGGCTCCCTGGGCCGAACCTGGTCGAAATGGATCCAGAGGGTACAATACGTAGTGTTTCCCCGGACTGGCACTTTCCGCCCAATAGTATAGGGGCCCGAACATGGTGGTAGCACTCCAGGAGGCTGCCCTGTCATTGGGCGAAAAATACCAGGCCAGTCGTAGTGCCGTGTACGCGCACAGGGTGCGTCCCTGCGGCTGGTTCTGGTGGGGCGTACCGAGGCCACTGGATCCTACCCCATTATAATCTTGGGGGAAGGTACTGGGAATGGTCCCGTGGTATATTGGAACGGGAGTTCGGGGGAGGGGGGGGGGGGGGGTGATGCCCATTTGCCAGCCAAAATACCCAATTTATGACTAAACAACCTAAAAAGAAACTTATGTCCGATGAATCAAAACCGCACTGGACAAGGACAAATGCCCCCCACAATCTCTGACTTGCTAGTGGGAATGTTGGTAGTTTGAATATGCGGGCAAAAAAAGTGGCTGAGATGTGTGAGAGGAGGCGAGTGGACGTCTGATGTACCCAGGAAACACTCTGGAAGAGGCAGGGGGTAGAGTGGATTGTCGGAAAAAAGAAAAGATATAGGATCTACTGGATGGGGGTGGAGACTGATAAAGCGCAAAGAGGAGTGGGTGTTCTGGTGGCTGAAGAGCTGGCAGAAAGTATGCTTCAGATTACGAGAGTTAGTGAATGGCTGAATGTTCTGAAGTTGAAAGTTGGTGAAATAATTCTGAATGTGATATCTGCATCTACCCCACAGGCTGGTCTACAGAAAAGATAAAAGAGGACGTCTGGAATGACACCGTCAGTGTCATTTCAGGCCTCTCGGAGAATGAAATAACTATCGTGGGGGGGTACCTGAATGGTCACATGGGAGCATCTGCAGATGGATACGAGGGGGTACATGGAGGAAATGGTTACGGAAGGAGGAATCTGGAAGGCGAAATATATTGGAGTCCTGCGTTGCACTCAACATGGGTGTGTGTAACAGGAAGTTCAAGAAAAGACAGAGCCATCTGATCACATATAACTCTGGGGTCTCCAGTAGCCAGATAGATTACTTCTTGGTAAACAGGAAAGACTGGAAACTGGTTCGAGATGTAAAGGTTATCCCGAGCGAAGAATGTATCCCCCAGCATAAGCTACTTGTGTGCGACATGAGCTTATACAGAGATCCTAAGCGCAAGAAGGTATACATACCCAAAAGGAAAGTGTGGCTGCTGAAGAACAAGGAAGTTAGGGATAGGTTTCATAGTGAACTGGAGGAAATTAATAGAAATAAGGAAGCTAGGCCTAACGATGTAAATAGTCAATGGAACTTTCTTAAGCATAGCCTTATCGCTGCCACTGACAAAGTCTGAGGGAAATCAAAGGGTCACCCCAGGAATAAAATCTCCTAGTGGTGAACGATTAGGTAGAATATGCTGTGAAAGAGAAAAGGAGATGCTTCAAAGCATGGAAGAAGGGAGGCAGCAAGGAGGAATATCAGGCAGCTAAACGAACTGCCAAACGAGTTATTTACAATGCTAAAAAGGGCATTAAGGACCTGGTCCTCGAACAAGTGTGTAACACTGACAATCCCAATGGGATCTTCAACCTAACTAGGCGAGTTAAAAATGACAGTAGGATGTTATAGGTGAACAGTGTGTTAGAAACGATAATGGGAAGATTGTGTATGCAGAAAATTAAATCAGATAAGCATGGAAAGCACACTATGAAAGATTGCTAAATGTAGAGTTTGAATGGGATAAGGAACAGCTTAGTATCGAAAAACCAATATCTGGGCCCCCTCCTTTGATAGCACCAGCTGTAGTGAGCGACGCAATCAATAAAATGAAGTACGGTAAAGTTCCAGGTTGCTCTGACATTGCCGCTGAGATGATAAAAGCCTCAGGGGAGACTGGTGTAAACATAGTCACTGAGTTGATAAACACCATTATTAAAGATGAGAAAATCCCAGAGGATTGGCTCAAAAGTGTAATAGTAAATATATATAAAGGAAAAGGGGATGCACTAGAATGACTAGATAGAGGAAATTATAGGGGCCTAAAAATGCTTGACCAAATCATGAAGGTCTGAGAGAGAGTCTTTGAGGGTTTGACCAGGCAAAGCATCTCCATTGATGATATGCAGTTTGGTTTTATGCCAGGACGGGGTACAACCAATGCTATCTTCATAGTCAGGCAGATACAGGAAAGATACTTACTAAAATGCAGGGATCTTTACTTTGTAGTTGTAGACCTGGAGAAGGCCTTTGATAGGGTGCCTAGAGAGGTTGTGCAGTGGGCTATGAGGAAACTTGGTGTGGAAGAGTGGCTGGTGCGTGTGATAATGAAGATTTACATAACTACACTGGCCACACAGACCTTACGATCCAAACGAGGTGGTCAGGACTTAATTCTAGTAGAGATGGCATATCCGATAGAAAAGGAAAGTTGAATGAAAGGATAGAAAAGAAGAGAGAGAGAGGCTGTCTACTTTTTTATTATTTTTTCTCTCACTCTCCATTTTCTGTTCCCCCGACTTTTCTTTTATTGTTCACCCTCCTCATTTCGTTTTATTAGTAAGTTATTTGGTGGGTTGGTGATGATATGAATGTATCATTTTGGCTAGCACTCGATGGCTACGATTCAGACTTCCTTTATATCCCTAACCTCACGCGAGAGGGGTCAATTAGAAACAACGATAAAGAGGGGGGGGGGGGGTCAGTTTACTCAGTTCGCTACGGAGACTCCCAGATAAAAAGCAGGACAGTGATTAATAGTCGGGAGAATGATACGGGGGGGGGGGGGGGGGGCGTCGTGGGATTGAGAGAGTGAGTGAGTGTGTGTTACTATATTATTATAGCTTATCATTGTATGTATGTATGTATGTATGTATATACTCAGGCACATACCCCATAGCTGGGGGTGGCCGACTCGAGACAGAGCCCGAACAGATTTTTTTTTTTAAAGTTCCTATTCTCAGGGTCTGGTACCACTTTCGCGCTCCCTCAGTCAGTTAGCCAGATTCATCAATAACACCCAGTATAATTATATCGCTTCACGTTCGTATAAGGTAGTGTGTGGGTACATGTGTTGGTATTATGCAAGTGTGTGTCTTGATAGGTGGAAGGGTACTTGGATAATTGGTGCAGTTTGGAGACTCAGCGGTGCAGGTCGGTGGCTGGGGGAGGCCAGCATACTAAAAGTCGAGGTAGACCTATAATAAACCTACCAGGGACCCATTAATATCCCAAAATTATGTAAGATGTATGAGGATTCGCGAAGTGCGGTGAGGGTGAAGGGTGCACTGAGTGATGAGTTCGCAGTCCGTGTTGGAGTCCATCAGGGTTCAGTGTTATGCCCCCTCCTCTTTATTTTGGTCTTGGAGGCACTGTCTAGAGTTCTTAGAGGTGGACTCCCGCTGGAACTTTTTTTTGCAGAAGATTTAGTCCTAATAGCTAACAGTATGCATGATGCTGAGGCCAATTTCAGAGAGTAGGGAGAGGGCATGGCGAGCAAGGGTTTAAGAGTCAATATTAACAAAACCTAGGTTATGCATTGTAGATTGAGACGAGGCAATGTGGAAAAGAGCAGTGCATACCCATGTGCAGTGTGTGGAAAGGGAGTGGGAGTAAACTCAATTCAATGTAGCATCTGTCGATGTTGGGTACACCATGGGAGTAAGCGCTGTAGTAGAATAAAGGGACCCCTGCCGAAGGATAAGTCAGAAATAGAGAAATTTGAGTGCGTTGTGTGCAAAGGCGAGCTTGTGTTAAGTGATGATCCTGTGGCTGTGAATTTTGGAAATGAGTCATTGGAGCTGGTGAACGAGTTGTGTTACCTAGGAGATACCATCTCTGCCGGTGGTGGGGCTGAGGCTGCCACTGTTGCTAGAATTAGGTGTGGCTGGGGGAAGTTCAGATAACTGCTGCCAATCCTGACAATGAAAAGAATGCCTCTTCTCCTGAAGGGAAAGGTGTATGCCTCATGTGTTAGAAGTGCAATGACGTATGCCTCAGAAACATGGGCCGTTAAAGTAGAGGATGTCAACAGAATGGAACGTAATGAGATGAGAATGGTGAGATGGATGTGTGGGGCCAGGCTACAGGATAGCAGAACAAATGTTGAGCTGAGGAGACGCTTAGGTATAAAGAGTATTAGCGAGGTGATGCGTACAAGTAGACGGGGATGGTATGGACATGTGGAGAGAATGGATGAACAAAATTGGGTGAAAAAATGCAGGTCTGTGATTTTGGAGGGAGCTGCACCAAGGGGTGGATCGAGGAAGACCTGGGATTGGACTATACATGCCGATCTCAAATCCAAGAACTTGACAAGTGAAGCAGCCCTTAACAGGGTTGCCTGGAACGCTGCCATTAGGACAAGAGACTGAAACTACATGTATGTGTGAACACTCAGTCTTAAAATGTTATGTATATATGTATGTATGTATGTATTCCGAGTTAAAAAGTCATCAGAATCCTCAGCCCCAGATTCTAGATCTCCTTCACTTTCTTCCCTGCTACTCCACTTGCTCATATCCGGCGGTAAAATTCCCTCGTATCGTTTAGTATGGCGGATATGCAATATCCGTAGCCGAAACAATATCCCCATGATATAAGTATAAGACTTGATACGTCTATTTATCTCCACAACTCGGAAAGGACCCTCATATTTCTCCTCTAATTACCAGTCCGTATGGGGTCAT
>JBAKBP010025993.1:0-32420 GCA_037953745.1 Lithodes maja
GTGCTTCTGCATTGGCTGTGCCTCAGCCTCTGACGAACTGCCCGGGCAAACTCAGAAGGCTTCAGAGACACACCAATGTTGCAGGCCAAAGACACAGCTGCTGTAGGTGGTTTGCTAGGACAGACTCTTGCAAAGTGCCCCCTTTTTATGACATTGATAACACTCTAACTCCCCTTTGGGCTTCCTTGGTACTGGGAAGGGCCCGGCCCCTTCTTAAATGGGACGGTGCTAGTCTTGTGGTCAGTCTTGGTATCATAACTCTTGTACTTGTTTGCATAAGATATATTACTAACTCGGGGGGGTGGGGCGTCACGCCCCTTGTTACCTGCCTCACTACGCTGGGCAGACCCGCACCCACGAATTAATGATAGCCGGAGGTCAGCCATCTCAGCTGCCTCCTGTAGAGTTTTTGGATTCTTTTCTTTAATAGTTAAAGTCATTTCTGCACCTGTACACTTATAAAACTGCTCGAGCAGAAACAGCTCAGTCAACTGTTCGGCCGTCTCAGCTTTCTCAGAACGTGTCCAGTTTGTAAGTGCATCTTTTAAGTCCCGGGCATGTTCAAGAAAGGTCGCCTCCCTAGTCTTTGTAACACCCCGAAACTTCAATCGATATGTTTCTGGTTGCAACTCGTATGCCCGTAGGACAGCTCTCTTCAATTCTGGGTAGTCAATGCAAGACTCTAAAGGCAGTGCATCATAAGCCTTCAGACCCTTACCCGTAAGTCTTGAGGAGACCAGAGCTGCCCACTTCTCTTCAGGCCAATTATGCTCCCTACACTTCTTCTCAAAACGATTAAAAAATTCTGTGACTTCAGTTTCACTAAATGCCGGCACCAATTTGACTAAGTGGGACAAGGACTGTTCTCTTACTTGGCCCTCACGGCCCATCCGAATCCCTGTCGACTCTGCACGAGTCTTATCTAAATCTATTTGAGCACAATATTTCTCTGAGTCGTACCTAAGCTCAGCCTCATGCCTCCTGGTCTCATCCTCTTGCCTCCTAACCTCAATCTCATGCCTCCTAGTCTCATTCTCCTGCTTCCTAGCCTCAGTCTCATGCCTCCTAGTCTCAGCCTCAATCTCCTTCTCATGCCTCCTAGACTCATTCTCCATTTTAGCAAGCTCGAGTTTAAATATCATCTCAGGAGACAGGCCGGAAGAGGGAGCTGCCACTACTGAAGGAGGGGGGGCAAGAACTGGGGAACCACCATACGCACCGCCCGAGGGCACTCCAATCTTCCAATGCTCATCCCTCTGTGGGAGAGTGCTAACCTCCGGCAACTGAGTGGACGGCACTGTGGGAGTCGAGTGAGAGGGGATCTGGGGAGGAACCCCCCCAAACGCCCTCTCCTCCGAAACCCCATGTCGCCCACGCAACACCCAGGAAATCAGCTCCCCCTTGGACATCCCTCCTACATTGGATAGACCCAAAACCTTGGCTATCAGGTGCAAGCCATAAACATTCACCCCAGTCAGCCTCTCCTCCGTCACGTGGTACTGCTTACTCACAAAAAGTCTAGCATCCTCCTCACTAGTTACTAACGGCACCTCCTCAAATGCATCTCTCGCTCCTCGTCAATACTAGGGCACGACATACTGAAGTTCACAAAAAATTCTCGAGACAAAAGTGTTAAACTCCCTTATGTAAGCACTAATTACTAAATTAACTGGAGTCTCTTAAATGCTCTCCTAATTGCCTTACAAAAAAAAATATTCTTCAATATGTACGCTAAAGTACGAACAAACAAATGTTGTACAACTCTGCAAAAAATTATACTGTTCACAAAATCCTAAGCAAGGTCGCCATTTGTTACGACCGGGCACTCGGGTACACTAGGGCTCTTACACAGGACTCGAGTATGGCTCGCTGCCACAACGGAAACACACGATCCCAACCCCAGAGTACTGCCAGCCGAACAAAAAACGCCACTACCCTCCAGAGTTCTATCTGCTATAACGGGGTATACAAGAACTCGGTACTAGCGTTTCACACAACAGACTAATAACAAGACGGGAGTTATCTAGTCTGGTCAACAATCAAACAAAGAAGAAAGTACTACAACACTAAAGAATAGTGTTGGCCGAAGCCGAAGTAATCCACCCTTGAACT
The DNA here is from genome assembly GCA_037953745.1 of Lithodes maja. Classification (NCBI taxonomy): domain Eukaryota; kingdom Metazoa; phylum Arthropoda; class Malacostraca; order Decapoda; family Lithodidae; genus Lithodes; species Lithodes maja. Next base: position 2,113 of record JBAKBP010025993.1, read on the forward strand.
AAGAACTTAAGAAGTCCTCCACCCTCTACTTCGGATCGGCACTATTACGTTACGTTAAACAATAGTCCTCGAGCATCAAGCAAGGAATCTTCTGATAAGTTAGATGCTTCTCGAATACTCGTAAGAAGTAAGTATCGGATTTTGAACAGCAATTTAATGAATAACTCACTGGTAATTAAAGGCTTTAAATTGACATAAGAAGAATTATAAGAATAAGAATAAACAATAGGATATGGCAAACATTAAGAAGAAGTACTCCGACAATGCACTGGCAATAGCCTACTAAGATTGTGCTCGTGGGCCACTAATCTCTGAAGTAGCTAAGCGTGCCACACATGAAATCAATAGTGCTTAAACAATAATATACATAAGGAGAAGCTTCAATACTATGCTGTATCTGCTGGTCGAGCAAAGTCTAGCTGGGATATCTAAGGTTAAGAGACAATGGCTGAGCAAGCGGCTCGTAGCCTAGCGAGGTCCTTAAGACTGTGCAGCCAAATTACGGTAATTGACGGGATGCTCTCTTGAGAGATCCAGATCACTAGTATCTGGTTCTCTCCTGGCGATCCTCTCAAAGTCAAGCAAATGAGATAGCACAGTGTTGGGTGGCACAGGCAAAAGCCCTCACTCGCAACACAGTGCTAAACTCCCACGGTACACAGTCAGAAAGACCACCTAGGCGTTCCACGTCTCCGTTGCAATTGTACTGGTTCAACCGCAACCTAGTACTCATAGGAAATCACAACTCAGAAACCCTATCCCAGTCTAGCATTGCCTAAACCAGCAGAAAACAGGAACATGAATAATCGCACACAGGGAAATGCATATACGAGTGCAACAAACATCAATCAATCCTATTCTAGTTAACCCTTCCAAAAATAGGCTATCTAACAGGCACTTATCTCGTGAGAACTCAAGCGATAATACTTTGGCTGACTAAATCTGCACCAAAGGGGTCATGGAGGTTAAACAGGGACGAGAAGAGAAGAAGATAGGCTGTTCAGAGAGTAGAGAAAGTTCACATCAGTCGGAAGAATATGGATAGTTGCAAGGGATATGAGAAGTCGCTTTGCCTGATGAGTTCTGAAGAATGGTGGCCAGAACCTCTCTTTTTATACTCGGCCCTCTAGCGGCATATCTCAAACTACTTAAGGACCGCCCACTGGCAATCATGACGTCATATTCTCTCTCAATCTGGGATCGACAAAGAACTTCCCACGCGCTGAAAGGGAGGAAGGGAGGAGGGAGGAGGGAATTAGGCCTACCGGCCCGCGTGGCGCACTCACTGATCCCCGTTACGTAATATCTCTCTCTCTCTCCTCTCATCATTACATATAAGTCCCACACACAATACTTATATCTAATGATATAAAATAGAACTCGTTGACTTAGAAGAAAACAAAATACATAATGATAATACTTATAGTACAACGGTTCACATAAACTGAGTTAGGAAACTCTACACAGACTACAGCCAAAGTTCCTGCCCTGACGATCCTAGCGAGAGTGGGACCTGACTGGGCGTTCTGTACAGCATGCTCATACTCGACATGCGTCACACTAACTTGCTGCAAATTGGTGCACGACTGCACGTCAAGGAGTTTGGTGTGGTTTGTGGGAGAAGGAAACTGAGGGTGAACGTCAATAAAAGTAAAGTGATGGTGTAATAGGTGTGTAGGGTGAATCTAGATGTGAGGCTGGATAGGGAAATACTGGAACAAGTGGAGTGTTTTAAATATCTAGGAGGAATGATAAGCAGGAATGAAGGTATGGAAATGGAAGTAAATCAGAGAGTATGTGAAGGAAGGAAAGTTTCAGAGAAATGGGAAGTATGTGGAAGGTGAGAAATCTTGGAATGAAAGCTAAAAGTGCAATGTATCCAGGGATAGTTGTACCATCAGTGATGTATGGGGACGAGACATGGGCTCTGACGGAAAAGTGAAAAGAAAGCTGGATGTGATGGAGCCGAGCTGCTTGAGGAGTATATGTGGAGTGACTCGTAGAGACAGATTGAGGAATGAAGAGATATGTAGGAGAGTGGGGCAGCAGGAACATTTGTCGGCCAGAGTGGACAGAAGGGTGCTGTGCTGGTATGGGCATGTTGAGCGAATGGAAGATGAAAGGCTTACAAACAGAATATGTGAGTCAGATACAAGAGGAGGTAGAGGGGTAGGAAGACCTCCATTGAGATGGAAAGATTGTGTAGGATAAGCGTTGGGAGATAGAGGAATGACTACAGATCAGGCAAGAGAAGTGGTAATAAAGAGGAATGAAGAGAGAATGCTAGTGAATAGATGAGTGAAAACGCGGTCGTTTGGGAGAGGGGGTCGGGCGCCAGTTGGACTAGAAAATAGTCCGTCAGGCGCTTGGCCCGGGGAGACAGTACTGTATATATGAAGGGTACGCCTGGATGCGTGGTGGGTGGGCACTGTGGTGTGCTCCGCTGCATGTCTGCCTGCTGAGACGGGAACTTCTCCTGGAGGTCGGTGGCTTATTTTGCGTTGTGATGTTACTTAAAGTTGATAATCTTTTGTGAATAAATATCAATAAAGTAGACGTGCCGCACGCTTTGCCCAAAATCAAAACGGCATACTTAACTCTGCGATGGGTCACCATCATCACTACTAGTCACTATCACCATTAATCAGCACTACTACTATTATAATCATCACTACTACTCTCACCATCATCACTACTATTCTCATCATCACTACTACTGTCATCATCACTACAACTTTCACCACCATCATCACTAATACCGTCTCCATCATCACTACCATCAACACTACTGTCATCATCATCATCACTAAAACTATCACCATCATCACATCAAGACATGTTAATAGTTTTGAATGATAAGCTGCAAGTGTCGAAAATGTGGTGAAGAAACTGGAATTAATAATAACTTCGGTAAATAATATCACACTGATTGAGTCTGTAATAAACAAAATCTACAGTAAAGTGCGCTTTTTCGAGTGCTTGACGAGGGAGCGAGTACAGTACTGCTGCCGGATACTTTCATCACTATACAGTATCATACATTAAAATGTAAAACTTGCAAACTAAACAAACCAAAATTGGGACAAGGACAATATAAAGTCAAATTAAATTATCAAAATCGCTATGTGGAAACAACGCTTACTAAAATGAAAACTATTAAATAAAAGAACACAATCCACCACATAGGGTGTACATTACGACATGAGCAAGTTAATCTGTTTCCCAAGCAAGCTAATCGCACATATAACAACGCACTATCGTCACGTTAAAGGAAGTAGTCAAGTTTGGGAAGTCCGGGACGTTCTGGCAAATTTTACTAAACTCTGCATGAATAAAGAAACTAAATGTTAAATGTCAAAATATTATTTAAAATCAAATTTGCAACATGACAAGACATTAACAATAGTACAAAATACAAATATTGATAAGATATCTATACTATTACAAAATAATATATAAAATACAGTACAGCACTCACTAACGATAGTGCTATCGGGTAGGTACCTGTAAGCATAGCATGCCTCAAGTGACCCCTATCAATAACTACCCTACAAATAACCTACATTTATAGCACAAATAAACTAAGGAAATCGCAAAAGTAAGCAATTGATACTATCGACAATGAACAATATTAGATCATTGTTATTATAGACACATACTTAAATACATACATACATACATCCATACATGTACAGTACATACATTATACATACATACTGTACAGTCGAGGTTAATAAGTGTGGTCATATATTTCACTAAGTTTCGGACACTGACTAATACTCCGAGGGATAAGCACTTTTCCCAGTACTGTAACTATAAAGATACCAATAACACTTATTGAGCGTAAACCACTGGAATCTATGACAACACTTAATACCTCCGATTGTACATGCCATTCCCTACGCACGTATATCAGCATACTGTATATGCTAAAACGGACCAATATTAATTGACTTTAACACACTGCAAACCATGCTTACTTTACTACTTGCTGATATTTGTTTTGGATAGGGTTTAGGCTAATAAAAAAAGTACCGTTACTGGCGGTACTATAAATAAATGGTACCGCTGCCGCTACCACTGGTATTATTTTCTACCAGTACCAGTACCGCTACTGTCGGTACTTTAAAGTACCGCTTACCACTTTTGCTTATGTAGCAATGGAGATTCATAAATACTTAAATGCATTATCAAGTCAAATATACAGTGCACCACTAGAAAATTACATTGTACAGTACTTTTGTTGATATCTTGTCAAATTGCAAATTTAGCTTAATATAAAATTTGATATAAATTGTAGTTTCTTTATTCATACAGAATTTAGTAAAATTTACCAGAACATCCCGGACTTCCCAAATTGACTAATTCCTTGAACATGACGATAGTGCATTGTTATATGTGCGATCAGTTTACTTGGGAAACAAATTGACTTGCTCATGTAGTTGTGTACACCCTATGTGGTGGATTGTGTTCTTTTATTTCAAAATTTAATTTTATTAAGCGTTGTTTCCACATAGCGATTTTGATTAGTTCTTTTCATTTATCTTGTGTCGTCCCAGTTTTAGTTTGTTTATTTTGCAAGTTTTACATTATAATTATCACACAAGTATTATGATGGCATAATGTGGGGAGATTGTAGGCACCAATCGATCAGGGCTAGACCCAGGTGAGGTTATAGGCATGTGATAAAGAGTCGCTGGAACTCCTGTTTCATTTGCTTGGCCTCTCTTACTGATTTTCTTTGTGCCTCATTTACACTGAGAGCAATCCAGCTAGCTCTCACAAACACCTCCTCCTCCTATCCACTTCACTACACTAAACATGCACACCACACTTCATTCCTCCACACCAAAATTAAAAAAACACAAAAATGATTAATTTTAGCCCAGCCTCGGAGTCCCCAGGGGGGGGGACCATAAATGCCCCCTCACCCGACCGACCATCCCCTGACGACCCCACACAATTACCTGGACCTCGGCCTGTTACTCTTTCTATTAATTTCTGCAACATTCGCGGACTTTCCTCTAACTTTCACTCTGTTGAGCACCATCTCTCCTCCTACAAACCTGATCTTCTCTTCCTCACCGAAACCCAGGTGTCTGTAGCAACATCCAGCAACCCCTTCTCTGTATCCTCCTACTTTCTCTATCCTAGTTTCAAAGCCAATGGCGGATGTTGTGCATATGTGCACAACAAACTCACTTGCTCTCGTGTTCCCGATTTCGACTCCTCTGAATTCTCAACTTTATGGCTCAAACTTTCCTGTCATTCTCTTACTAAATATTTCTGTGCTGTCTATCTTTCCCCTAACTCTACCAACTTTCCTAAATTCTTTGACTATCTAAACTCTACAGTGGAACACATTCTATCCATTTCTCCTTTCTCAGAAATCTCCATCTTAGGAGATTTCAACGTTCACCACCGCCAATGGCTCTCCTCTCACACTACTGATCCACCTGGTGAACAAGCCTACGTCTTTTCTATCCTAAATGACCTAGAGCAGTTAGTTCAGCAACCCACCCGTATCCCGGATCGCATCGGAGATCGGCCCAACATTCTTGACCTGTTTCTAACTTCTAACCCTTCTTCTTATACTGTCGATCTTTTCTCTCCTTTGGGCTCCTCCGACCATAAACTTATCTCTGTCACCTGTCCTATCTCTCCAGTACAGCCACCCGATCCTCCTAGCCGGCGGCGCTTGTGGCACTTTGGCGCTGCCGACTGGGAGGCTCTTCGGCAGTACTTCTTTGATTTCCCATGGAATGATTTCTGCTTCCATGGCCGAGGACCCTCGGAGAGTGCTGAACGCATTACCGAGGTAATCCTATCGGGCATGGAAGCATACATTCCATTCTCTTTCTCTCAGACTAATGCTAAAAAATCTTGGTTTACTCACGCCTGTTCTACTGCTGTCCGCAATAAGGAGGAAGCATTCAAACGGTACCGACGCCTTAAAACTCAAGACTCTCATTCTTCATATGTTTCTGCCCGGAATCAAGCCAAATCTGTTCTTCGACTTGCCAAACACTCTTTCATCAATAATAAATGCACTGAACTATCCAACTCTAGCTCTTCCCAAGCTTTCTGGCATCTAGCCAAAAACCTCTCCAACAATTTCTCTTCCTCGTCTTTCCCTCCCCTTTCCCACTCTGATGGCACAACCATCACTTCTTCCTCTGACAAAGCTAAACTCTTCGCTCAAACTTTTGCTAGAAACTCCACCTTGGATGATTCCGGTGCTATTCCTCCCTCTCCGCCCTCCTCTCTCTTACTTATGCCTAATATTCTAATCTCTTCTAAAGATGTACTTTCTACCCTCTCTGGGCTTAACACTAATAAGGCGTACGGTCCGGACGGTGTTCCTCCTGTTGTTCTCAAAAACTGTGCTTCCGTGCTGACTCCCTGCCTAGGCAAACTCTTTCGTCTCTGTCTATCCTCTAACGTCTTCCCTTCATGCTGGAAGTTTGCTCACATTCAACCTGTCCCAAAGAAGGGTGACCGCTCTCAACCCTCCAACTATCGTCCAATTGCTCTTATCTCTTGTCTTTCTAAAGTTTTTGAAACTATTCTTGCTTCCAAATTTCTTAAGCATTTCTCTTCTCATAATCTGCTCTCAGATCGCCAGTATGGCTTCCTTAAGGGTCGCTCTACTGGTGATCTTCTTTCATATCTTACTAACTCTTGGTCATCCTCCTTTCGGGACTTCGGTGAGACTTTTTCTATTGCACTAGACATATCGAAAGCCTTCGATAGAGTCTGGAATAAATCTTTAATTTCTAAACTACCCTCCTTCGGTTTCTATCCCTCCATCTGTGCCTTTGTCTCTAATTTCCTTTCCGGCCGTTCCATAGCTGCGGTTGTGGACGGCCATTGTTCACTTCCTCACCCTATAAACTCCGGTGTTCCTCAGGGCTCTGTCCTATCTCCTATTCTCTTTCTAATTTTTATAAATGATCTCCTTAACTGTACCTTAATTCCCATCCATTCATACGCAGACGACTCAACCTTACACTACTCCATTAGTTTTTCAGAACGCCCCAGCCAGCAATCCCTCAACGACAAACGTAATGAAGCCATAGAACTCTTAAATTCTGATCTAAATACTATTTCCAATTGGGGCAGAGAAAACCTTGTTAACTTTAATGCTTCCAAAACCCAATTTCTCCATCTATCTACCCGTCAGGATCTCCCAGCGGACTATCCCTTATTCTTCAACAATACAAAAATCAACCCTTCATCTTCTCTCAATATTCTTGGTGTCTCTTTTTCTTCTGCTCTCATTTGGAAGGACCATATTACCAGTCTTGCTAAGGCAGCCTCCCAGAAGCTGGGTGTGCTCAACCGCCTTAGGGGGTTCTTTTCCCCTGCACAGCTTCTTGCTCTGTACAGGGGCATAGTGCGCCCTTGTATTGAGTATTGTTCACATGTGTGGGGAGGTTCCTCTTACACCGCTCTCCTAGACAAAGTTGAAAGGAAGGCCTTTCGTATCATTAACTCCCGTCCACTCACCAACTCTCTGCAATCTCTCTCTCTCCGCCGCAATGTTGCATCTCTCTCGCTATTCTATCGCTACTATAATAATCAGTGTTCCTCAGAGCTATCCCAGTGCATACCACCTCCTTTACGTAGGGCACGTGGTACCCGTCTTGCAACTCAATCCCACCCCTACTCTGTGCAACTCTCCAACCCAAGAGTGAAACGTTACTCTCAAACTTTCTTCTACTCAACATCTGAGCTCTGGAACTCTCTCCCAGAATCAGTCTTTCCCTCTTCCTATGACTTAAATTGCTTCAAACTCCGTGTGTCCAGGCATTTTGGCTCGAACGTCCCTTGATTTTGGCCCTGTCACTCTTTCAACTATGGGGGAGGCACTCGCTATAGGCAGTTATGCCTTTTGCCTCCCTCAATCACATAGAAAAAAAAAAAAAAAAAAAAAACTACCGTATATGAAGTACATTGGTATTTGAGTACAGTAATTTAGATAATTAAATTACATTAAGAGATTATGACTAGAATGATAATGAGATCTATAACCATATATTAGTGAAATACAAAAATACTGACCAAATTATTCACCAATTACATTTGTTACATTTACATTTACATTACATTTACATTATTGTTATTATTATTTTTTTTTTAATATTAGTTTAACCAGACCACTGAGCTCCACAAAATAACTCTCATAGGGCTGGCCCGAAGGATTCGATCAAGATATATAACTAAACGAGCAAAGATAGAGGGAAGGGCAGTAGGGGAACAAATTGAGGAAGGTGAAGACACGCAGACATTTCTCGCCATTTCACCAGTTCAGCCGGACCACATGAGCTCCACATCAGAGCTCTTATAGGGCAGGGCCGAAGGATGAGGCAAAAACTGCTACACCGCAACACCAACCAAGAAGTGATCAGGGCGAAGAATGAGAGATCAGGTTGAAGGTAGAAAAAAATCACATCGAGAAGCAAAAAATGCATTACCGAAGGGAATCAAGTCAGTTCGGCCCATCAGCAACCGAAGAGACAAAACGGGTCAGGAGTCAACCACCTAGCCAAGCCAGGCAGACATGAAATATAGGCTGCCCGAGGACAGTCGAATGGGACAGAATAAGAATAGAAGGGGAAAAACATAGAATGAGGAAAGAAAAACTACTCAAAATTAGTCAAGCTGAGGATGAAAGCTCGAGGGGAGAGGGAGGGAAAACCACATCCCTCCCCCATCAAGCCCCAGTCGCCGGCCCCGAAGCCCCCCAACCGTGACAAGGAGAGTAGTACCAGGGGGGAAATTTGTATACTAATAACCAGATGTTAGTACAGGATATAAAAATCATACCCCAATACCAATTATCAACTTGTTAAGATTAACCCACAAAATCCGGGAGGCCACATATGATCCCGATCGGTGTGACCGGGGCCATTTGGGTAAAGGAAGACTTCGCAATTCAGTAGCTACTGATTGAGACCCCCTAGAGCAGTCAATCCAATTGCAAATTGTAGAAGTTATTGTTGTCTGTAGAATGCCGTCAAGATGACATCGTTACGACAAGTGTTTGCCATGTTATGATTTTAGTGGAGCTTTTTAGCGCCTCATTTAAGCCTCATATGAGGCCTCACGGATTTCTGCCATTTTTGTTTTGCCTCATGTGAGGCCTCTCGGATTTTGTGGGTTAAAAACTTGTTTAGTATAAGAGTTCATTCTTAACCAAAATAAAATCATGCCATTAACAAGAATAAAATAAGTTAGTTTAACATACCGAGATATCTAAAGAAATCATTAACTCCTTCAGTACCGGCGACGTCTTTTTAATTATATTCTGGGTACTGTTTGATGATTTTGTTCAGTTTAAGAAGGGCTCCATCAATTAACATGCTTCAAACTAACTCCCTTAATTAACCTTTATTACTACCATAGATCCTTCTTAAACTGCACACAATTGTCTAAATATAGCTAGCATAATTTTACAAAGACATCGCCGGTACAGAGGGGGTTAAACGAATAAAACCCATGCACTAAACAAAAATGTAGCACTGGTCTGAAAATCTGGTCATTCTAGGTAGCCTACGAACCTTTGTTTTTTTATACCAAACATAATATAAGTTAAATTATTTTTTAAAATTCATATTGCCCGGTAGAATTTCCTTGATTTTCAGATTTTTAAACACAGACAGAAATTGCTTAAGTATTTAGACACATTCAAGTAGATGTATTTATATATAAATTTGTAGTAATTGCAATACACATAGAATTATAAATGTTACCTAAATTTGTATGTAGTACTAGATTGAAGAATATACTTGAAAAAATGGTGTTCAGTTAATGGGAAGGGCAGTTCTTAAGGGGAGATGGGCCGGTTTTCTGGACCACCTTCTCCCTCGTGTTAAGCCCCATTAGTTTTGACCCATCTTCCCTTAACCCTCGTCTAGCGGGGGGTTTTGGGCTATTTTGGGCATATTCAGGCCCTCCTGAATGATCAATCAAGTATCTGCATGAAAAGAAATGTATTCAGCAAAAAACTAGGCGCTACAAGCTTCAAAATGAGACCAGAACGAGCTACGTAGCACTCGTCGTTTTGATGCAGTGGTACCACCAACATGGGAGTTTAGCGTATAGCGGTATATTTTTTCCAGCTACGCTCACTACTGGCTACACTGCCGGCCTCTCGAGAACAGAGGGAGCGTGAGTCAGTGGGCGGCGGTAAGCCCTGGGTGTCGGCCGTGTGGCCTGCTGCGCTCCTGGCCATTTGCACTCTATTTTAACCCTTTAAAAGCCTTAATAAGGCTCCTAACTTGCTGCTTGTTAGATATGGACTTAAGTCGGGCCCCGCTCTTTAAGTGTTAACCTTGCATGGAGTGATATGGGTACTGTTTCTTCATAGTATTCTGGTTAACCCTTCCTACCCGGTCTGCCTTAGGTAAGGACAGCTCGAAAGAAGGGCCGCTACCCGGTATGCCTTACCTAAGGCAGCAGCTTAATAGCCTAATTAAGCTTGGTCTGAACGCCGTGCGTACGACGTATGTCAACAAACCCAAGCGTTGCGTCACCGCACCTCCGAAAACAAGGAGGAGAAGACTCTTCAATGTTATTGTTCTGACGTCAGACGAAATTAGTGTCTGAAAAGTCCCCATATTGGCAACATCTCTGCAATATTGGCTCCACTGAAATCATCATCACAACTGAACCAGTTGACTTACAGAGCTCTACTCAACGCCAAAATACAGATTGAAAACCGCACTACGATTATAGATGAGTGGGAAAGTTCTAGCAGTGAAAATAAACATAAATACGGTAGCCTAGGCCTAGACGTTTTTCAGCCATTTCACCCGGGTAGGGGCGACCGTCATTGGGTAAGACAGCCCGGGTAGGAAGGGTTAAGGGGAGATCCTTCACTTTTTGTCAATTTTTTTATTTATTTATTATTTTTCTAGTTTCCTCGCTAGACCTCCATCAAGCTTAAAATGAAGCCCCCTAGACCCCCTTTCAAGATAAATTTGTAAATTTTTCGGTAAATAAATGTCCTGGCCGAAGGCCGATTCCTCTTAAATTATAGGCTCGCTATTGCTCGCCAGGAAAAAATAGAGACCTAATTGACAGGAAAGGTCTTAAAATTGACAGAAATGGGGCGAAAGTTCATAAAATCGCCAATCTAATGGGTCTAAAGATGAGGGAGAAGGTGGTCTAGAAAAGCGACTTGTCTCCCCTTAACATTAGATGATTATATTCAGTTAAAGACATACAGTTGCCTTAAAAAATGCCTGGCCAGTGGTTTGAAATTATTGAATGCAAGTAGAATCTATTTTTTTTTAAATTTCACCACAACACCAAACACCTCCGATGAAATTAATGAAAGCATATATGTGATCCACCGGGATTCGAACCCGGGTTATCACACACAGATTTTTAGACACCTTAACCATTGCACCACCAAGACGGTTAACCAAATTGTTCTACTAAGATTGAAAAGCTTCAAAGGTTTACTTAAGCCGGTATCACACGAGCGCTTTTTTCCTCAACACAACACTGGTCTGGCAGCTTATGAGGTCAACATTTATAATATTTCTGTCACCTAAATTCATCTATCATCAGTTTAGTTTCCGATACCAGTGCAAAATAATCCAAAAGTGTTGCCAGAAAAATGTTGATCATCGAATGTTGACTAAAAAAGCTCTCGTGTGATACCGGCTTTACACTCTAAAATATTGTAAGTGCCAAGGGGATTGTGACAGTATACAGTATGTGGGAGTCAAAGGGTCATTCCTAATCTGATAAAAATTGGCTAATGTAACCCAGAATAGTATATACAGTAGAACCTCGCTCTTTCAGACTAATTGGGGGAGACTCCTGTCCGAAAGTGTCAAAAGTCTGAAAGGGCCGAGTCCGAACTCACACTTCAGCCTTTCAGACAAATCCGAAAGGCTGAAATAATGTCCAAAGTTTATAAGTCCGAAACTCGGCTCTTCGGTCCGAATGCGAAATAATTTTTCTCAGCCTTTCAGACAAATCTGAAAGGCTGAAGCATGAGTCCGAAGTTTATAACTCCGAATACACATTCACCTAACCAGACAAGTCCGAAACTCGGCTCTTTGGTCCGAATGCGAAATCATTTTTCTCAGCCTTTCAGACAAATCCGAAAGGCTGAAGCATGAGTCCGAAGTTAAATGTAGTCCGAAAAGGATGGAGGTATTTTCTCAGCCTTTCAGACAAATCCGAAAGGCTGAACCATGAGTCCGAATTGAAATGCTAGTCCGAAAGTCTGAGAATTCCGAAAGATTGAAGTCCAAAAGAGCGAGGTTCTACTGTACATAAAAAAATCCCCCATCATAATTATAAAGGTGCTAATCCAAACAAGGCAGTATGCAGTTCTTTCTCTCCTTTTCTCTCTTTCCCTGGCTTGTATCCATTCGGCCCCATTCAGCCAACTGTTTTAAGACGTTTATCCCCATCCAGCTGCCGATTTCTTCCTGGTGAGCGATAACGAGCCAGCATTGTATGGAGAAATCCAGCTTCGCCGGAGACATTTTTCTATCGAAAAATTTACAAATTTAGCTTGCTGTTAAAGCCAAAATATATAAATGCTGGCTCGCTACCGCTCGCCAGGAAAATATTGACACCTGGATGAGGGTAAACGTGTTAAAACAGTAGGCTGAATGGGGCCGAATGGATACAAGCCAAAGAAAGAGGGAGAGAAAGATAAAAAAAAGCGAGGTGGGCTCCCGGTGCTAATCCAACCAAGGCAGTATGCAGTTCTTGATAACAGAGACATTGTGGTGCCAGTCTGTGTGGTAGACACCGGGCACCTCATAGATAGTGATCTTGTCAGCCTTGTCTAGGGTACGCAGTCCAAACAGGTCCTGGCGGTAGAACTCCTGGTCTCTCATCTCGGTCACGTTTTCGCTCAAGTCGTAGTAACCGAAGTGGCTGAAGACAAAATTTAAAAAAAGGAAAAAATTAATCTTGATTACTGGGATATGCAAGCACTAATACTGTGTAAAACCTTGGTTTTATATATCTTAACTCTTAATCCTTTACAGTCAATCCTCCGGTAACGCGGCTAATGTGTTCTGGTGTGTTCTAATGTGTTCTAATGTGTTCCCGTGTTAGCAAAAACCGCGTTACCGAACCCATAGGTTTACATGTTAAACGTACCTTGGTGTTCTCGGGATTTCCACAAAGTCCACTTTTTCTCCATAGAAGCCTATGTTATAATAATTAAATGAATTATAAAGGTTATTTGACATGTGCATTGGGTTGATTTGCCCATTGCAACAACTCTTACCTCTAAATAAATATTTTGTTTAGGCTAGGCTAGTTAACCCTCTCACCACGGATGGGCTCTTGAACGCCCATAACAACCTCGGCCCGCGCAACCCGGATGGCCTCTTGAACGCCCAGTGGTTGAAAGCCTGTGAGCTTCGTGTGCGAGGCGTCGGTCCGACGCATGTAAACAACAGACGGCTGGACCGACGCTCCGCATCTCCGGCCACAAGAAGGAGAGCGTCGCTTGTTCGTGTGTGCCTGTATGTTGTTGTTAAGTATCGAAAAGTGGTGTAAAGTGGCTGTTTTGGCCATAAAGTTATCTCCAATGAAATCATCATCACAGCTCAACCAGTTGACTTAGAGAGCTCTACTTAATGCCATTCTACAGGTAAATAACACAGCTACGCTTGGGGATGCGCGGGAATGCGGGAAGCAGTCTGATTAACAAATATACGGTAGCCTAGCCTAGACGTTTTTCGGCCAAAACACCCGGTTTTCGAGGAATATATATATAATACATAGCCGGGGCTGGAGGGTTAAGGAGAGAGTCACAGTAGTAGCCGACATTTTTCGATCGAAGCTCTGAAATCCCGCCATCATATTTCTCACCTCACACAATAACTACACATTTTAGAATGGTCTACTCTTCACTCAACGCACAGCAATGACCATATCTACATCTGGTATGCCTAACAACTTGGTTAGGCTATTTATTTGCAGAGATATGAGTATCGGTAAATGGCGAAAATCTGAACTTCAGAATTCCTGAATAACTCGCCGTCTTATTATTTCTCACCTCACACAATAACTACACAATGTAGGGTGTTCTAGTCTTCACCTAATGCACTGCAACAACCATATCTTCATCTGGTATGCATAAACACTTTGTTAGGCCATTTATTTGCAGAGATATGAGCATCGGTATATGACGAAAGTCGGAAGTAAAGGTTCGGCGACCGAGATAGCCTAGCTACGTAGTGTACACAATGACAACACACACCACACTCACTCGACATAGCCAAACAATAACATAAGTGTGTTTCGGTAATTATTCTCACCTCACACAATAACTACACAATGTGGAGTGTTCTAGTCTTCACCCAATGCACGGCAACAATCATATCTACCTCCGGTATGCATAAAAACTTGGTTAGGCCATATATTTGCAGAGATATGAGCATCGGCAAATGACGAAAGTCGGGAGTTAAGGTTCGGCGCCCGGCTAGAACCCGCGCCAGTGTAAGTATTGACCGTGTTAGCAAATTTTTGGATATTTGGGGTGTACCGCGTGCCACCAAATCCGCGTTTCCAAAGTGCGCATTACCGGAGGATTGACTGTACTGTACTTGCAATGCCCGCTCTCTTCTGAGCTTGGCCTCAGTATCCCGCACAGTATCTGCGGTCATCTGCGTATAGCAGTTCCCAGGGGAGCCCAGCTCTGAAATCTCCAGAACCATAACAAAGAGGAGGGGGTTTAACACAGAGCCCTGGTGAACTCCAACGCGAACTGTAAACTCCACACTCAGTACACCTTTCACCCTCACTATCGTTCGTGAGTCCTTGTATGTCTTCATTATCACACGCACCAGCCACTCCTCTACGCCAAATCTTCTCCTAGCCCACTGCACATCATCTCTGGGCACCCTATCAAAGGTCTTCTCCAGATCTACAAACAAAAGGTACAGACCCTTATCTTTATACTGTATACAAATCTTTCCTGCAGCTGCTTGACTATGACGATAGCATCGATTGTGCCACGTCCTGGCATAAAACCGAAGTGCATATCACCAATAGAGATGTATTCCCTGATCATACCTTTAAAGATTCTCTCACAGACCTTCATGACTTGATCAAGCATTTTCAGGTCTCTATAATTTCCCCTATCCAACGAATCTCCCTTATCCTTATATACAGCATGTTTACTATTCCACTTTTATGCCATTCAACAGGGATTTTATCCACTCTAATGATGGAGTTCATTAGCTCTGTGACCAAACTAACTTCTATATCACCTGAGGCTTTAATAATTTCAGCTATAATGTCAGAGAACCATGCAGCTTTTCCGTCCTTTATTTATTTATTGCACTGCTTACAACAGCTGGCACTACCAAACTGGGGGAGCCAAGTATTGGATTTTCGTTACTCAGCTGCTCTCTATTCCACTCCATGTCGAGTAATCGTTCATATCGTACCTTCCAAGCATCTGATTAATTTGTCAGCGTAAACAATTGTCTCATTATCATTCTTGACACATTGTTCTCCTACAACATCTCTACTGTCAACCTTAACTCGCCTAGGTAAGTTGAAGACTCCATTGGGATATTCTGTGTTACTTACTTGGCCAATGACCATATCTTGTATAAATTTATTTGCTTTGTATATCTGTTTTCTTGTAATTTGCTTAGCTGCCAGATATTCCTCCTTGCTGCCTCCTTTCTTCCATGTTTTAAAACATCTTGTTTTCTCCTTTATTGCATTTCCAACCTCGTCATTCCACCACCAGGAACTCTAATGCCTGGGGGGACCCAAGGTTTTGCCACAGACTTTATCAGTGGGACCAAAAACTTCAAGAAGGCTACGTTCAAGGAAGCCCCATTGGCTATTTACATCATTTGGCTTAGCACCCCTATTCCTAACCATTTCCTCCACGGCCACAGGCCGTAACGCAGTTGGTAGAGCACTCGCCAGCAAACTGTGAGGTTGATGGTTCGAGTCTCGGGCCAGCTAGTGTGTTATTGGCAGATGCCAGTGTTGTTGGTGAACATTACAGTCTAGCAATCTGTGGCAACTGTTCACTGAAGTCTCTGATCATCAGGGCACCCACCCTAGCCCAGCTCTTGAGCAGGGAGTGCATGGTACTAATAAATAAATGCATCCTCATGTTTCTAACATGACAAGTACAGTACAGTAATACTACACTTTTGTTTCACATCGTAGAACGTAGATATTTCTTACTTACAGTTTCTTACAGTAGATCCTCTGGAAAAAGGCAAACTATGCCTGTGTATCCAGCTCAGTACCAGTACTTGCACTGCTGCGGTCGTTCACGGTGTTGGCGGCGGCGGTAGCAGACGCAACATTTTTACTATTCTGTATTTTTGTTTTATAATCAAACTTCAAATCTTGTCTTCCCCATGCTTTATCAAGATTACTTTCAAACTCCCTTATTGATTCGGAATCGACTACATACTGGGGCAGTGCGTTCCACTCATTTACCACTCTATCACAAAATGAGTTCTTTGCCTTCTCAAGCCTATTTCTTTCTTTGTAAATTTTCTTAGAGTGTCCTCTCGTTCTTGTTCCCTCCCGCATCAAGAAGATACCTTCACACACATCCTCATCGTACTTTCCTGATACTATCTTAAAAGTCTCTATCATATCCCCTCTCTTTCTCCTATATGCCAGTGTCGGAAGCCCCAGTGTCCTCAACCTCTGCTCATAGCCCGCGTTCTTCAACGTTGGTACCAGCTTGCTAGCTCTCCTCTGCACTTTCTCCACTGCTTCTATATCCTTTACCATATATGGAGCCCACACCTGGTTTGCATATTCCAGGTGCGGCCTAACCAGCGCTGTATATAGATTCCTGAAGATTTCTTCGTCAAGTGACACAAATGTCCTCCTTATCAGCCCTACAATTCTATTGGATTTGTTTATCTTTTCTGCTAAATGTTCTGAGAAATTTAACTTATTGTCTATCACTACTCCTATATCCTTTTCTGCACTCACTTCCTCCATCGCTTCATACATACTGTATCCTACCTTGTCTATCTAGCTGGTCCCAATCCGCATGTACAGTACTTGCATTTTTTTGGATGAAAAGGCATTAACCAATGCTCAGACCATCCCTTCATGCCCTCCACATCTCCTTGAAGCAAACCCATATCTTCCTTACTCCTCACTCTTCTATACAGTTTAGTGTCATCCACATACAGGTATACCTCACTTCCATTAGTTATAACTTCAGGCAAGTCGTTGATAAATATAACGAACAGCAGTGGTCC
This sequence comes from Lithodes maja, assembly GCA_037953745.1. Lineage (NCBI taxonomy): Eukaryota > Metazoa > Arthropoda > Malacostraca > Decapoda > Lithodidae > Lithodes > Lithodes maja. The sequence goes on from JBAKBP010025993.1 coordinate 19,365, forward strand.
CAACACAGATCCCTGAGGTACCCCACTTGTAATTTCCCTCCACCCCGAGCCTATTCCATTCATCAGTACCCTCTGTCTCCGATCTTTCAGGAAGGCTTCTATCCATTTCACACATTTCTCCCCTATATTATAGCTTCTAACTTTCTCTATTAACCTTTTATGTGGGACCTTATCGAAGGCCTTCATAAAATCGCAATATACCACGTCTATTACATCACCATCTTCTAGAATTTGCATCCAATCATCTACCACCTTAATTAGCTGTAGTACCGTCGACCTCCCCGGCAAGAATCCGAACTGTCTCCCACTGAAAAGTTGGTTTGACTTCATATGATCCATTATTCCTTCTCTAATTACCGTTTCCATTAGTTTACACACAACACTTGTCAAACTGACTGGTCTATAATTCCCTGGGTCATTTCTCTTTCCCTTCTTAAATATAGCTGTTATGTTCGCCTCTCTCCAGTCCATCGGGATTTGTCCTGTATTAAACGATACCTCAAATAACATTTTCAATGGCTCTACTAACATCTCCCCTCCTTCCTTTATGATTCTTGGGTGTATCGCATCCGGTCCCGGTGACTTACTTCTGTTCATTTTTTCTATAGCCCTTCTTATTCTAGCATGGGAAAACTCTATTAGTTCTAGTGCCGGTGCCTGTTTGATGGGAATAGTAGGCACTGCATCCTCCGACTCCACTGTTAGTACCCCCCCCCCAAAGTATTTCCCCAGCACCTCTGCTTTCTCCTTATCAGGCTCCGCTCTACTCCCATCATTCAACCCCCCCACCAGCTCTGGGATCCCTACTCTTCTTGTTAACTTTTCCTGAATGTACTTCCAGAATATTTTTGGATTATCCTTCACATTTCTAGCTATCTCTCTCTCCCTCTCCTTCACCCCCCTCCTTGTTTCCCACCTTATTTTATTGTTTATTTGTCTGCGTTCCAGATCCACTTCCTTAGCCTCTATACTAGACCCCCTGTTCTTTTTTAACAATTTTAATCTTTCCCACAATTGTTTCTTTCTTCTAATCAATATCCAAAGCTTTCTTTTCATTGGCAATTCTGGGTTAGTTCTTTTCCTCAATTTTGTTTTATCCTTATATTCCCTTACTGGTACACTTTTGGATACAGCATTCTCCAGTTTGACTCTAATTTTCCTCCACATTCCTTCAGCGTCTTCACCGTTCAAATATTCCCCCCAGTCAATGTCCAAACACCGTCTCAGCAGCTCATAATCTGCTCTATCATACATGTATATTTTTCTATTGCTTCTATTATCTCTCTCTGATTTAATGTTACAACTAAAGCTTATACAGGCATGGTCACTACGACCTACAGGGCTATCCACATTAACATGTTCCACTATATCCTCTTCATTGCTAAAAATCAAATCAAGTACACTCCCCTGCGTCCCATCTCTATATCTTGTCATCTCTAAAATATGTTGCGTTAAAAAACAATCTCTCACTTTCTCTATAAACTTATTTTCCAGGCTACCCTGTCCCGCTGGAGTAGTACAATTTGCCCAGTTGATCCTTGGCAAATTGAAATCTCCAATAAAATTTTTATATTTGTTCTCTCTATTATCTATCTCCTCCATTGCTTTCAGTAGGTTATCATCCTCTCCCCTGCTATTATTTGGGCTTCTATATATAGAGGCAATTAGAATTGATCCTCTTACACATTTTACTTCAGTACACAAATACTCACAATACTGCTGTCTTATATCCACCTCATTAACCTTGAGCTCTTTTCTTACATAAATAAACAGTCCTCTTTCAACCTCTGCTCTAATAGCATTTCTCTCATATAACTCCAAACCCTCCAAACTATATTCCACCAGTTCCCTTTCAATTCTAACATTTTTTGGTCTTACTTCCTGTAGGGCTATGACATCAGGTTTTTCCTCTTCATCCTGCAACCTACATATCAGTTCTCTTTTCTTGTCCTGGGTAAACACATCCACATTACTAAACATAATCCTTAATCCATCTACCATTCCTTCAGCAATTACACCATCCCGCTCCTCCAGTCCGTACCCTACTCCCCTGTTAGCACTACTGGGTCTGCCTCTTTGTCTCCTGTCTCTCCCTGTGACACCTCCACCCCGTTCTCCTCCCCCGTCACAACTCTCATCACATTCTCTCCCCTCCCTGATCTCCCCCTCCCTTCTACTCTTATAAACCACTTCCTCACTTTTCCGTCCCTCACTCTCCAGTAAAAATTTCTCTTATCCTCCTCATCCAACTTTCCATTATTTTCATCAGCCTTTTCTTGTAATTCCTTAATTTTTTTCCTTTGTTCTATACTCAAATCCTTCTTTAGTCTTATGTGTTTCAGTTTATCATTTGTATTTAGCCTCCAACTAAAATTTGTCACAGTCTCCGCCACTACCCTAGTTTTAAACTGTACCCTTATAGGTCTCATCTCTCCCCTTTTATATCTACCTATCCTACTGACCTCCTCCACCTGCCCTTCCCATCCATATTCGTCCTCATCCACACCTTTCAAGACCTCCTTCACTGTCTCCATATCCCTCACTTTTCTCACTCCATTATCATTCATATGAGTCTCTATATCTCCATACAAGATTACACCCCTATCCCTGTCCATGGCCTCCCTCACGACACACTCCTTGTTCTTCATGACCCCTACAACTGCACTCTCAAAACTTTATTTGGTCATATTCATTTCTTCCTTTTGCTCTTTCATAATATCCTCCAAATCCTTGACTTTTTGTTTACCTACCACCGTCCATGCAGTCGACTCCTTTACTTCCGTGAAGTAAATATGTCAAGTTATTGTCTCTCTCTCTTTCCACATCACACAAATTATCAGAAGATTAGTAAAACTATTGAATTTGAGAGTACATATGACAAATAAGAATACAGTATAAATAAATAAAAATGTACACTTGATCATTACCTGGACTGCCAAGGTGTAATAACTCCATCATCCGGCCCTCCGATTAGCACCAGTCTCTTCAGCTTCAGGAAATTGTGTTTATAGATGTTCTGGTAGGAGTCTTGGATCTCATTGTTAATCAAGGGCAGATAGTCAGAGTACCTGTCAAGGGATCATGGTGGTTGGCATTAAGGGGAGACGGGTCTTTTTTCTGGTCCCCCTTCTTCCTCATGTTTAGCCCCATTACTTATCAGATTTTAAGATGTTTGCCCCATTAGTTTGTTGATTTTAATACCTTCCGCCACATTTCCTTGTCAATATTAAGACCTTTCGTGCTATTAAGGTGTAAAAAAAAAATTTCTAGCGAACAATAGTGAGCCTGTAATTCTGGAAGTACAGTACCGGCCTTCCGGGACATTTTTCTACCGAAAAATGTACAAATTAATCTAGAAGGGGGATCTAATGGATATTTTTTAAGTTTGACAGAGGTCTAGGGAGGAAACTAGAAAAATAATGAATTTATTTTATATTTGACCAAAAGGTGCACTATTGTTGCATGATGGGTCTTCACCACACAATAATTGGCCAGATCTATGAGAGTTCCAGATGGGGCTCAGTGGTCTGGTTAATCTGCTCTACTTAACCTAACCTAACCACATAATACAAACTGTAAAGCAGAAATTTAACTTAGTACTGTATATTAAATAATAGTTACAATGTTTTAGGGTTGTTTTTTACGGTAGTCATCTCTCGTTTACTAGCTTTGATAATTGTCCTGAAGGGGATACTATATACAGGTCTCCCTCACTATCCAATGCCCCAATTTACGATAATATTATAGGCTTTTAGGTGTTTGGGTTTTGGCTGGTCCGAGAGCGCAGCCCCATTTACCCCATTAATTTTAGGGTTCGCTATATGATTTTTCTATTAAAGATCGGGTTTTCAGGAACGTAACCCAATCGTAAATCGAGGGAGACTTGTACTATAATAAAACAAATGAGGGTAAAGCACACTGACTTGTAATAGAGGTCCTGATGGTGAGGGTCATTCCAGTAATTGGCCACCGATATCCTCTGCCCCACTCGGGAATAAAACACCTCGAACACGGTTTCCTTGATATACTGCGGGAAGATTAGTCGCAGAAAGTCATCTGTTGGGAGAGAAGGTAATAGTCACTTGGAAAAATTTGTGGACCTATAATTATCATCGTAATAATCTCCGACGGTTTGTTTCCTACTGGGAAACCCCCGCTAAATGATGGCCATGACAGAAATGCCTCCAAGCTACTTTGTCACGGCATGCTTCCCTTGCCCCTGCCACAATGCCCTTCCACTGAGTGAAAAACTGTCCTACATAAGTAGAAGAATTCTGATGGTCCACATGGAGTAGTATTTTAACCAGTTCAAACTACAGTATTGCCTTATTCTTTTGTCCGAGATAAAAATATACCCACGCTACCCTTAGTTTCCTAACATGTCTTCACACCTTCCTCCTCCCTCTTTTTCCTAATCATCTTAACCTAGTTATCACATACTTAATAAAATAGATAAACTTCCTTTGAGGGTCGCCGACCACTAAGCCCTCCCATCCCCTCCTACCGTGTACACGTGTGTATGTATAGTGTACGTGACTCTATAATAATAATAATAATAATAAGCATGTTACTTATTTCTCAAAAGCGCCAATTTTTCCTAAGAATTCACTAGCGCTAGGAAAGAGAAAGAAAAAAGAACAAAATCAATGCATCAAAAGAAGGCTTATATACAACACACATTTAACAATCACTAGCAGTGGCAAAATAGCCTAAACTCTATAGCCATCTGTCATGGCACCTCTCTTAAGATCATAGCTTCTCTCAAAGAGAAAAGTCTTAAGTTGTCTCTTGAAGCATTCAACAGAACTCAGTTGTCTCATGGACAGCGGCAACCTGTTATACAACCTCGGAGCCATGTAGGAGAATGACCTCTCAAAGAAAGAAGACTGCTGGAAAGCCCTTGGTTCATCAAGACGAAAAGGGTCATTGTCATGACGCACAACTACACCATGGTGTGCCGGTGGGCGCCTGAGCAGCTCCGCAAGGTACCTAGGCTCACCAAATTTGAGAACCTTAAAAGTCACCAAACACAACTTAAATTCTATTCTTGCTCTTACACATGTGTACATTGTGAGGTTGCTCCGGTTGTGCCCTGTGTGACAGCTATTTATAAGACTTTAATGAGAAGAGTAGCCCACCTCCGGTGACCAGTACTGCTTATTATACCCTGACGGTATTATTGCAGGTACTGTACAGTATTTCCATTTGTGTAAATCATGTACCGTATATGGTTGTCTATTAATTCATTACGTATCCAGTAAGAAGACTTTTGGTCTTTTTCTATTATAACTTAAGTAAACAAAGATATTAGAATTGTACTCACTTATGCTTATTGTCCAAGATTTCTTATGCAATTATCCTCTTAAGTTGATCAATGAGCCCAATATATACTGTACTTCTATAATAGCAGCATAACAGGTACCGGTATCAAGAGTAAAAGTGATAAGATGCATAGGCTTGGATGGTTTGGGCATGTGGAGATGGTGGATGAAGTAAGTTCGGTGAATAGATGCAAGTCCGTGAATGTGGAGGGGGCTGCATCAAGGGGCAGACCAAGAAAGACGTGTCTGATCTTGAAATAAAAACCTGACAACTGAGGCAAATCTGAACAGGGATGCCTGGAGTGCCGCCATTAGGACATGAGATTGGAACAGCACTTTGTGTGGAGCACTCCATCTTTAAATTTATGTATGTATGTATACAATCATATTCCATTCTGCAGACAGTGCGACTCACCGCCATATTGTCCTGCCTGTGGTGACGAGAGAGAGATGAAAGTAGTGATGTTGTGGTCCATGGATTCCAAAATACCACGGCTCAGAATACCACCTTGTGAGTAACCTGTCAAGAGAAATTTGTTTAGCCTATATTATCCTTATATCTACCTCAAGCAATTCAGCATGGAGTGACAGTAATCAAATAGATACGGTACGGTACTTAAGTAAAACAATGGATAGAGAAAAAAAACAATGTGCTAGATAATTACTGATAACTATGAAGTTAAAAAGTTATTGATCACAAGGTTAAAGAAAGTAGAATACACTGTATACAGTACTATATACGGTATGGTACTAAAATTCAATGGAATGACAACAAAATTACAGACAACATAATTACAGTAATAAAGACTATAAAGAATGGACTTCGTTTTGGTTGACACCCTGCCAGAGAAGAAGCAATGGTAAGAGTTGTGTTATCGGGCGTACCACTACCGACATACGGTACAACATAAATCATCTATAAATAATTAACCTAACTAAAAAGCCTAACCTAACCTAGTATTCTCATTACTACATGAATACTAGGTTAGGTTAGGATAGGTTGTTTGGTTAGGTTAATGTTTTAGAGAGGAGTTATGCTGTATGTCGGTAGTAGTACGCCCGATAACACAACTCTTACCAAAGCAAGACTTAGGAAATTATTATTATGAATATCCTTACCTATAAGAATAATTCCACTAGTGGCCTCCCTCATAATGGGGAGAATATGGCTGTAAAAGGCCTTGACTTGATACCAAAGTGGTGCCAATGACTTCCAGCCATGAAGTAAATCAATGACGTGTACCTCTGTCCCCACATGGTGCTGAAAAGACGTTAGGGAGTAATCAACTAGAGTGCCTGTATAACAAACATAATCAACTAGAGTGCCTGTATAACAAACATAATCAACTAGAGTGCCTGTATAACAATCAACTAGAGTGCCTGTATAACAAACATAATCAACTAGAGTGCCTGTATAACAAACATAATCAACTAGTGCCTGTATAACAAACAATCAACTAGAGTGCCTGTATAACAAACATAATCAACTAGAGTGCCTGTATAACAAACATAATCAACTAGAGTGCCTGTATAACAAACATAATCAACTAGAGTGCCTGTATAACAAACATAATCAACTAGAGTGCCTGTATAACAAACATAATCAACTAGAGTGCCTGTATAACAAACATAATCAACTAGAGTACCTGTATAACAAACATAATCAACTAGTGCCTGTATAACAAACATAATCAACTAGAGTACCTGTATAACAAACATAATCAACTAGAGTGCCTGTATAACAAACATAATCAACTAGAGTACCTGTATAACAAACATAATCAACTAGAGTGCCTGTATAACAAACATAATCTATACTGTACAGTATGGTATTACTCATAACCCTTTGAATACCAGCGATGTGTGTTATTACAGTTATATTATATTCTAGCTTTATTTAGACGGTATTATGCAGCTTAGGAAGGATCTGTGGTAGTTGTTGTTGTTGTTCCCCAGGCTGCCTGGCCGAACAGCCCCAAGGTCCCGAGCAAGGCCAAGGCCGTAGAGCGCCCCCACAAAACCCTCCCTGCTTACCACTAACAAAGCCCGGGTGACCGAAGCCACTCTAAGGCAGGGAGCCGAGGAGGGCGCGGAAACGCCCGGGAAACCAAAGCCCCACCCAAGGCCCTGTGCCCCTCAGCAATTATGAAGGGAAAGTTGAGGGGCAAGGGAAAAATGTGACGCTTTGGCTCCCAATCTGCCAACTTTTAGGTTGGCAGTAGGGAGGTCGATCCACGGAAAAGACGCCGTCACTTGAGATCTAGAAGATATATAAATACAGTACTGTAAAAGGAACAGTCAGAGTAAGCTATGGGTATGGCAGAGATCGCTCAGCTCTCACTCTGATAGACCAGCCCATCACCGGCCCCTGTGGTAGTTAAAAGGGTTAATTGAGATTATTATTACCGGTATTTCCCTTCTTCTTCCAATCTCTCCTTCTCCCTCTTATCCTTAATCAATTCAGCCACCCCTCTCTTCCCCTATCTCTCTCACTTCCTTTACCATTCTTTCAAGTTCTGTAGGCCTACTGTTTCTTTTTCTCGCTGTTTTGCATCTAAAATAATTTAAATAAAATATATTGTGGACAATTTATGGCACGGTAGTGACGGTACAGGTTTCGGTAAGAGTTGTGTTATCGGGCGTACCACTACCGACATACAGCATAACTCCTCTCTAAAAAATTAACCTAACCAAACATAGTATTTATGTAGTAATGAGAATACTAGGTTAGGTTAGGCTTTTTAGCTAGGTCAAGTTGTATGGCCTAGGTTGTATGTCGGTACGCCCGATAACACAATTCTTACTCAGGTTTCCCTCGCGGTAATGTTCAACAAGACTAGGCTACATCGGCCTTATTTCCCATGTTTTTTTTTTTTCTTCAAGGAATATAGTGTTTCATAGTTGTTTTGCATGGTTTGAGTGGAGGATTTGCATAAACTTACCCATTATCTATCAATCCGAAGATACAGCGTCAAATTGCGCCATTTATTGGGTGAATTTCACTTTTACAGTAGGTAAGAGAAATTGTGGGGTACATTGGATACACGATGGGTTGACGGGGGGCAACGCCCCCCTTGATTTATTGTCATCCTCATATAGCCTATGTAGATCTGTAAGGGGGCAGTCGTGATACGTGATATAGCAGTCCTGTATTTTGTTTTTGTGAGTAGGCTAACGCTTTTAAGTGTCGATAACGAAATTCCGGTAAAATTCTAGTTTCACGTACACAGCGACAAAAGGGAGGCGCCATTGTAAAGGCATAGCTTCCCGACCAACTATGAAGATCAGGGAAATTGCTGGGTAAAAGACTTAATATAATAATAAACTACATTAACGAGTCAACGACATTAGCCTAACCTAACAACCTTACCTAACCTAACCTAGTACTGTATTATGTAATAGCTATGGTGCCGCATATGGGGAGAAAATATTATTTTTGTTTACAGTAGCTATAATTCCTTATAATGCATTTCCGCCGCTTTGGACATATATAGGAATTAAGTATGGTATATGACAACTCTAAAGTAGCCATAGAAATTTATGAGTATGCTGTGAAAGCGAAACTAGAATTAAACCGAAATTCCTCCATGCGGACTATAATAAGAAAAATATGGCGAGTCTATTGGTCCCTAGGCCTATTTTCCCTAATAAATTGTTTCTACTAAGGCGGATGTAGGCTAGTGTCCATGAAGTCTTGAAGATTATCCTATAGGCCTATTGTTGCGTCTCCTGTATATTGACCCCAAGGTAAATTAGCCTAGGCCTAATTAATAACCCATGATAACCTTGACCATCTATTCTTTATAGGCTAGCCTAAAAGCTATATCCTAGGCTGTAGCTTAGGTCTAGGCCTAGGCCTAGGCTACCCATAACCTACCTTTTTAACTTGATCACTTAAAAAATCTAAACTAAATCGAAGATCCCACACGCCATGGATTATAACAACAGGTCTATAAGACCCACAACATAACAAGGATAAACACAAAATAACTAAAGCACAAGAGATTTTCATAGTGTGCAACTTGAGGGTTTGTTTATCTATAACAGCTGACTGGATGCCAAACGGCTTACGGACCACTCCGCACTTATGGCCGTCAGTATGTACCGCTCAGTAGTAGCAGGTTAGTACCGCTCCGCACCCCAGTCGGGTACTGAAGGGTACTAAATACAGAGGTCCTTTCTTATACGCTACCTGTCTTGCAGATTGGACCGCTCCGCAATAGTACGGAAGGGTAATAAAATATAGCATTCCTTTATTATACGCTACCTGGGTACTTATAACCGAAACTACCACTAATTATTTCTCAATATTTGAAGGCTATTATACAGGGTGTCCCGTGAGTTTTGTCAAATACTTCCAGAGATGAAAGATTGAGTAATTCTAAGTATACACTGTTATATACTGTACACATAGGCTTTTTGGGGCATTGTTTTGTAGTTATGGACCCTTAAAGTCGGCATTTTGGTGTTTTTTGTTGTTGTTGTTGCTGTTCCCCAAGCTGCCTGGCCGAACAGCCCCAAGGCCCCGAGCAAGGACAAGGCAAGGTGTTTTTTGTAATTTGTAACCCTGTTTTTCTTCAATATGATGAGGATAGGAAAAAAAACTATAAAGTGTATTATGAAGCATGATATCAATACTTCAAATTGAATATTACAAGAAACCAACAAAACTTAATTTTAAGTTCATCATCGCGGAAAGAAGAAAGGAGCTACAGAGGATTTTTTGATGATTTCTGTCAGTTAAAAACCCATTTTCCGAGTAATGAAAATGAATAGTGATAATGTTAAATGCTGTATGATGCATTGTATCAATACTTAATAAAAACACCAAACAATCTTCTGTAGCTCTTTTCTTCTTTCCATGATGATGAGCTTAAAATTAAGTTTTGTTGGTTTCTTGTAATATTCAACTCCATGTCAAGGGAATATGAAGTACGATGTAGGGAATTTGTTGGTGTCAGTTTGAAGTATTGATATCATGCTTCATAATACACTTTATTGTTTTGTTTCCTATCCTCATCATATTGAAGAAAAACTGAGTTAGAAATTACAAAAAACACCAAAATGCCGACTTTAACTTGAAGGGTCCATAACTACAAAACAATGCCCCAAAAAGCCTGTGTGTATATAACAGTTTTTACTTAGAATTACTTAATCTTTCATCTCTGGAAGTATTTGACAAAACTCGTGGGACACCCTGTAAAATAAGGATGTTGCAAAGGTCATATTAAAGTGTTTCAACCTCCGGAGATATATTTTATGTGCACTATATAAAGTACTGTAAAAACAAAAAACTCTCCCTATTGACGACAGTTAAATTCTTACTGTTAAAATATATGCTGATTTCAATCATTCATGGGGGGGGGGGGGTGAGGGCCCCTCAACCCATCCTGTATCCAAAGGCAAAACAAATGGTATATCTACTCTGAAAATTACTTGCTTCTGAGTGTTTTAAGATCGTTGGATAATGGGAGAAATAACATTGTCCGGGGATTGTAACTAATTTCAACTGCTGTATAATGATGAAAACTAGCTAAAACCAAAAAAAAAAACCATGGAAAAATTAGTGGTAGTTTCGGTTATATTTCCCGCTACCTGCCTTGCAGATTGGAGCCTGGATACGTAATGCACGTAAATGCACTATAAATATATGGTTATAGCCTTGTATCCAACTTTGTGTGTATAATGGTGACGATTAAGCACTCTCTTTTTGTAACCTTATTGGTCTCTGGGAGACTAGCGTTGAACGTCAACAGATCAGTCAGGTAACCGGTTGTGGACGGCCATTGTTCACTTCCTCACCCTATAAACTCCGGTGTTCCTCAGGGCTCAGTTCTATCTCCTATTCTCTTTCTAATTTTTATAAATGATCTCCTTAACTGTACCTTAATTCCCATCCATTCATACGCAGACGACTCAACCTTACACTACTCCATCATCACATCACAAACACCCCACACACCCCACACATCATCCTGGGTGGTGACTTCAACGCCAAGACGTCGGCCTGGTTTGTCGACAACCCCGACACAGACAGAGGGCTGGTACTACAAAACCAAACCGATAACCTCATCATCCTTAACGACATCCATCAACATACCCATATTCCTCACCAAGCCCTCTATAACCCATCATCTCCAGACATCACCTTTTGCTCCCCAGAACTCGCCCCCACAACATCCTGGAGGGTGGTCAGAACCTTAGGCTCTGACCACCTCCCGATCATTATCACCACCAAAACCAGACTCACCCCAGCTAGCCACAAACACACATACACCAATTATAAAAGAGCTAACTGGGAAGCATTCACAAATGAGACAGAACATCACTTCACAACTCTAAACAGTACACCCATCACTAACATCAACAATGCTGTACACATACTGTACTCAATAAAACTATCCAAAACGCTGACAAGAAACACATTCCAAGAGGTAACAGAAAAAGACACAACCCCAACTTCACACCAGAAATTCAAAACCTCATCAGACAACGCGACATACTGAAACACTCCCCAGCACCCCACACACAAGACATCACACAACAAATTCAAGCACTCAACACCCAAACTAACAACAAAATACAAGAACAACAAAAACAGGTCCTGATGTGGCGGCGTCTACGCCGTGGGACCACCTCCCGGAGCTGCCAACCGCGGATGGCTGCCGACCCTCCACGGCCGGAGACAAGATCAATCGACCAGTGGAGGACAACCGGATGCCGGCCGCGGGGAGCAGTTTCGGGAGCCAAACCGTCACAACTATCCCCTGCCCCCCCCCCCTGGGGGCACGGGTCCTTGGAGTGGCTTCGGTCGCGCCGGGAATTTCCACACCTCTCACACCACACACACACATCACACAGTTTTTCCTACACCGAGAAATGACTCTCCGGCTGTCATTTCTCGAAGACTTCTTCTAGCCGGAGACATTGAGAGCAACCCAGGACCCACGTACACATACATATGTCCAACTTGCTCAAAACCCATCACTTCGAGTCGCCACACTAAGGGTTCAGTTCTCTGCAATTCATGCAGGAACTGGACCCACTTCACCTGTACAACACTTGCCTCCAAGAAACACTACATGAACACCTGGACCTGTTCCTCATGCCCCTCCCTCTCCCAGTCAAATCCCTCGCCTAAAACCCGTCCACCTCTCCTCCCCAACCCACCTAGCCTTCCCATATCATCCACTCCCCCCCCTAAAACCCGTCCACCTCTCCTCCCTAACCCACCTAACCTTCCCATACTATCCACATCCTCAACTCAACACACCACACCCCATCCTAATCCATTCCAACCCCCATCTCCTGCTCCCCAATCCCCACCCCCACATCACCCATCCCAACCTCCAGCCCCTCCCTCACCCTCACCCCATCCTCGTGCAGCAGCACCCAACATACATCGTGCACATAACATTAACATTCTCCAATTGAACATAGATGGCATTAACACAAAGAAACACGAACTCTCACACTTCATCAAACAACACAACATACACATTGCCATCTTACAAGAAACAAAACTCCGCACATCACAAAAAACACCCACATTTCATAATTTCACCACCATCAGACAAGACCGGGCTGTCGGCGGGGGCGGTGGACTCATCACCCTGGTACACAATGAAATATCATACATAGTAACCAGTGTACAAACCAAATCCCTCCTCCCCCCAAATGATAACACAACAGAAATACAATCAATTAAAATACGCACTGGCAACAAATCCAACAT
>JBAKBP010025994.1:0-32418 GCA_037953745.1 Lithodes maja
TTTAAGAGGTATATTTCATATCCTTGTTTCAACAATTTTCTAATAAGGATCTTACAAGCCTCTAAAAGTCTTCATATTTCGAACAGACTCTACTATAGCGTATTATTTGGGAAGTAAAAACACCATAGCTTTGTTTTTTGGGGATATCTCCGCAAAGAAAGGCAAAGTTAACTATATGAAATTGGAAATCTGTTCGTTTGTCAAAAAGTTTTGTTACAAATTTCTTATCAATTACTTCAATTTGTATATCGAGGAATGTAGCTTTCTTATCGGAGTCATTTTCTTTATTTAAAATAAGCTCATCAGGGTAGATGTCTGTCTTAATTTTATCAAATATGTCGCCACAGTTGAACAATATTATATCATCAATATATCTTGAACACTTGCTTATTTGTTTGCAAGTGTTATCTTGCATATAAAAGAACTCGCAATAATGAAGAAATAGATTGGCAAATCTGGCCCTGGGTCTGTTCCCATTGGAATGCCTATATTTTGTTTACATATGAAATCACCACATTTGAAAAATGTGTTATCTGTCAAGAATTTTATGCTATTCATAAGGGAGGTTTTGCTTAATGCTGTATATTTTTTAGACAATGCATTACTCCAAAAAGCTTCATAATTGTTTATTGTAATGTATTTCATTTTCGAATTTGCAAAACATTTATTCACTATATTTTCCAGGGCTAGTATAAGTTTATCATGAGGAATGTTTGTATATAAAGTACTAAAATTATAAGTTACAACATTTTAGCTTGTTTATAATTTATTTGCTTGGTCACGTCTAGTACTGGTTGATTATTTTCAACTACCCACCATCTACTTGTACCGGTGAACTCTTCAATTACAGTGCAATATCTCTTTCGTCCTTTCATTATCAACTTCAGTGATTTACTTATACAAAAAGCTAATTGCTTAGTAGTACAAATGGACGAGGAGACAATATATCAGATCTAGCTTTTACACACACACACACACACAACACCTGTGCAAATTTTCTCTTATATTCATGGTGGTGGCCATCGCCGACGACACTGCGTCCATCGTATTGTGGTCGCAGTGCCGTCACAGTGCCGTCGCAGTGCGTCAGGTCGTAAACAGACTTCTTAGGTCGCCGTCCAACGGGACTGGTCGTGGCACCAAGTCGCCGTCCATGCGCCATCCATGCGCCGTCTGCCGGGGCGGTGACGTGTTGAGGTCGCTATCCACTCCCCGTCCATGCGCCGTTTGCCGGGCCGGTGACGTGTTGAGGTCGGGCATCGTAGCCACACGTGGCCACTCGGGACACAAGGTCCTCCGTTTGATGCCGTCCAACAATTTTTTGGTGGTAGGGGAAGGATGGGACCGCAAGACGGGTATGTGTGAAACGAGCTTTAGATAGATAGATTGATTCATATAGATAGATGGATTGGTGGAGTGATTGATATATAGATATAGATAGATAGATAGATTGAGATGGATATATATATATATATATATATATATATATATATATATATATACGGTTATTATACTGTATATATTTATATATATATAAAGATAGATTTATAGATAATTTGTAGATACATAGATACATTTATTGATACAGATAAATGGATACATTGATATTCTATTTTTTATTAATTTCACCACAACACCAAGCGCCTCCAATGAAATCAATGAAAGCATATAATTATATGATCCACCAGGATTCGAACCCGGGTTATCACACACAGCATTTTAGACACCTTAACCATTACACCACCAAGACGGTTAAAGGTTTATGCACACGCCTACGACATACTATCCATTCTCGAAAACTGGATATTAATCTAATCATGTTCATATTCCCACCGCACTATGGTAGCCTAATGTTTAAGTTGGGTTCGCCACTCTGCGTGTTGTGGTTAGATAATTGGTGCAGCAGACTGTTAGAAGGGACGGAGCGTTCCCTTGTGAATATGGACTCATTTGGCACTTATAATAGTTCGGCATTGAAGGCTGGAAAATGTTAATTATGTGGTTGTTGTTGTTCCCCAAGCTGCCTGGCCGAACAGCCCCAAGGCCCCGAGCAAGGCCAAGGCCATAACTGTGCGCCCCCACAGAACCCTCACTGCCGACCACAATAAAGCCTGGGTGACCGAAGCCACTCCATGGCAAGGAGCTGAGGAGGGTGCGGAAACGCCCGGGAAACCAAAGCCCCACCCAGGGCCCTGTGCCCCTCAGCAATTATGAAGAGAAAGTTGAGGGGCAAAGGAAAACATGTGACGCTTTGGCTTCCAATCTAGGTAGACTGGGAGGTCAATCCACGGAAGAGACGCTGTCACTTGAGATCTAGAAAATATAAAAGTAAAAGGAACAGTCAGAGTAAGCTATGGGTATGGCAGAGATTGCTCAGTTCTCACTCAGACAGACCAGCCCATCACCAGTTAATTATGTGGTAAGTTAGAGCTACCGGCCGATACTTGTTGGTAATTCTAAAGCAATTCTATGCGTTTTTGAGGCTATCCGGTATTTCCCAGTGACTAGACTCCTTCCCCACATTATAGCCAGGGGTTTTGAGTGGGTTTCCTTACATTTGTTAGGATTAAATTCCATGAGTCCGGGCCAAGTGAGATGGCATAGCCTCTTCTGTCTTTTGGCCCAAAATCAATATCAAGAATCTGGAGGGTTTCCGTAGGGGAGTTATCAAAGACAAATTTAAGGGGAGAGTTTTAGTGTGTTCCATGGACCTCCATCAAGCTTAAAATTACACCCCCTAGATCCCCTTTGAAGATAAATTTGTAAATTTTTCGGTAGAAAAATATCCCAGCTGTCGCTCACCAGAAAAATAATCGACACCTAAATGGCACGAAAGGTCTTAAAATTGATAGAAATGGGGAAACAGTTCTTAAAATCGCCAATCTAATGCGGCGAATATCTTGAAATCTGAAAAGCAATAAGGCTAAACATGAAGGAAAAAGGGGTCCTGAAAAAAAAAATCCTCAAGTGGAAATCTTCCCTTATATTGGTTTCTGATAGCTTTTGTTTCGTCAGGCTCACTGAAGGCCGTTTCATACTGCATACGCTAAGAGTTATAACTCATTTCCTTTTTGTCCCCTGTGAATGACCCGTCCATTTTACTTTGTGGGCCGATGTTTGATGCAGTTTTAGCCTTTTGTTTGCCATATGAAAAGAAGTACTATCAATGTTTCGTTTTATCTACAATAGCTTTGCTTTCCTCTTCTACAGTATGTGTTATAGTTCATATGAGATTCTTAGTTTTTGTTCGGTGTCCACAATTTTTCTATCTAGTTTGACCTTTTTTCTGTCTTGTAGATTTTGTTGTGTGCGTCATTGTGTTAGCAATTGTCTTCTTTTGTACAGCTTCCTTCTTTCCCATTGTTGTTTGCTTCTTCGTCTTGTTTGTATTTCAGGTATGTGATTAGACATTCTGATGGTGTCAGGTTATTCATTAACTCTTCCCAGTCTATTTCCTTCATTTCTTGGTTTACCTCTTTCCACCTAATACTTTTGCTATAGAAGGTAAATGTTCTGAAAGGGCCGGTTCTTGGTCTCGCTTCTGAGGTTGTCTGTACACCTGTTAAGATTGTTTTTATCTCAAGTAATTTATGATCTGAGTATGTTGTGCCTGATATGTTAATACTGTGTACTAGGGAGTCATTATTAGTGAGGACTAAGTATCAGATATAGTTTTCTCGTGTGGGTTCGGCACTATGCTGGGTAGGACTGGGTAACATTGATAGATATTAGATAGATATATAGATAGATAGACTTATCGATAGATAGATAGATCTATATATCTCTATCTATTGCCGGACGCCGTGATCACCGAAGGGGTATCCACGAATGAATCGCCCCCACGTACCTCTGTCCCCAGTTAGTTGCCGCCCCTCATCCCATCCAGCACTGCATTCACGCATATACTTCTTAACTCCATCCTTCCACCTCTCACTCGGTCTACCTCTCCCTCTCTGTCCTTCCAATTCACTCTCGTACACTCTCTTAGTCATTCTCTTGCTTCCTATATGTTCCACATTGCAGAACCATCTCTAGGTGTTCCTTTTCACACTTTCCACCACATCTACATCCACACCACACCGCTCTCGTACGTCCTCATTCGTCTTTCTATCCCCTCATGTAACTATGCACGCACTTCTCATGTAACTCATTTCCACCCTTCTCACTCTTGGTTTGTGTCTTTCCAAAAATGTCCATGCTTCACTCCCGTACATCAATGTCGGGATTACCAAACTATCATGCAAGGACTTCTTTACTTCCATGCTGATCACCCTATTTCTTGTTACTGCTTTCAGCGTTCCTACAACCCTCTTCCCCTGTTTGGGTAATTGGTTAGATAGATAGATTGATAAATATAGCTCAATGTATTGATAGATATAGGTAGATGGATTGAGTGATTGATATAGATAGATTGATCGATAGATAGACACATTTAATGATATGGACAGATGGCTAGATTGATATAGATTGGCATATATAGATGGATGGATTGATAGGTATAATCATTGTCTTGGGGGGAGGCTCACTGTTTGGGTAATTGGTTAGATTGACAAATATAGGTATATTGATATAGATACAGTAGATATATTTGATAGATAAATCACATAATTCTGTCCAATAGAAGCCTCGAATATAGATTAGATAGATCAATTGATATATAGGGTTGAAGAGATATATAGATAGATGATTATAAAACATCTCTAGAGGAAGGCTTGCAGATTGGATAATTAGTTAGATATATAGATAGAATAATGTAGATAGATAAAAAGAGATAGATAGATAGATAGATAGACAAAAATATAGTTGGATAGATTGAGAGAGAGAGAGATTGTTTATGTCTGTGTAGGTATGTAAGTATGCATGCATGTATGTATGCATGTGTGTGAAGGTGTAGAGACAGCTAATGAACGATAATAATAAAGGAACATCTGATGAAGGAGGAGAGGAAGAAACATACCACTGAGAAAAGTTGGAATGGGAAAGAGATTGAACAGATCAGGAGGGAGAGAGAGAGAGAGAGAGAGAGAGAGAGAGAGAGAGAGAGAGAGAGAGAGAGAGAGAGTTACATATAGTTACATATAGTTACATATAGTTACATATAGTTACATAGATACACATACTGCAGAGACTTTCCAGTCCCTACTAGGCTTTTCGGACTTAATGCTAAAATATACTTTGCTACAACGTGGAAGGCAAGGATAGCAAAGCAGAAGGCTCTCTCTCCACCCACCAGAGAGAGAGAGAGAGAGAGATATATATACTGGTCACACAGTTCTTATGATCCCAGCTAGGTGGCCAGATTAGTAGCGATATCAAACCTGATGATAAGGGAAAGTGAAAGGAAATGATAGCAAACATTAAGGTGCTGTTCTGACCCTCCTCTCCCTCCAGAAATTACCCATATATGAACAGTGAATAATCTTGCAGGGCTTAGAAATTGCATGATGGAATGTACAGAATAGTTAGAAATCGAAAGGAAATGACAGGCATGCCTTCACATTATTTTTGTTTCCCTTCTGCTATATTCACCGGAAAACAGTGTTAATATTTGGCAGGTTGTTTTATCAGGTTTGACTTGGGATTGGAGGAAGTGGAAGAGTGATCAGCATGTGAGGAGGTATGTGGTGTTAGGAGAAGAGGGAGGGGTGTGAAGGGAACAGCATGGTGCATAGTGGACTGAAGAGGTGAAACTAGGAGTTGAAGATAAGAAGAAAGAATATAGAGAGTGGTTAGTTAGTAGAGGGAACGAAGATTTGGAGAGACAGAAAAGGGAAATGTACTTGGAGAAAAAGGGAGTGGTGAAGAGAGTAGTAAGGGAAAGAAAGAGAAGAGTAGATGAGGAATTTGAAAATAATTCAAGTGTAAAGTGGAGGAAGTGTAAGAAACTATTCTGGAAAGAAGTCAAGAAAGTTTGGGAAGATAGCAAGGGAATTAGTAAAGGTGTGAAAGATAAAAATGGGCGAGTGCTAGCTGAGAAGCAAGAGAGAGTCGAGAGATGGAGGGAGCACTTCAACAAATTGTTGAACGTAAGGAATGAAACTCCAGCAAACATAGTTGGGTGGGGTATGGGAGGGAGAAGAAGAGAAGTAGTGGAGGAGGAGGTGGGGATCGTAGTGTGTGAAGCCTTGAAAAGAGTGAAGATAGGGAAAGCATCAGGAATAGATGGAGTGTGTGGCGAAATGCTGAGGTATGGTGGTGAGATAGTGATTAAATGGGTATGGGAAATAAGTAAGCTAGCATGGGGGAAGGGAATTGCGCCTGATGACTGGAAGACAGTCATAATAGTCCCCCTGTATAAGGGTAAAGGGGAAAGAGGAGTGTGCGGTAATCACCAGGGGATATGTCTTCTAAGTGTAGTAGGGAAGATGTACAGTAGGGTAGTGATCGAGAGAGTGAGAGCGAGAACGGAGAAATGGGTAGGTGAGGAGCAGGGTGGGTTTAGGAAGGGTGAGGGTGTGTAGACCTGATTTTTGCCTTGAAATCTGTAGTGGAAAGATATCTGAAGAAGGGAAATTTACTTGCAGGTTCCATTTTTCAGACACTATTCCAAAACTATTTACCAGGCCCTGCAACTCCCACTCACTATCACTCATCTAAACTGTATCATCAGCAAACAGCAGCACAGGCAAAGTTCACTAATTTCCTTCCCTTATCAGCAGTACACCAACAACCACTGCTTTTCTTTGTATTTGTTTTCATGACACCATCCATAATATGTATATTGGACAACCATGGAGACATCACACACACCCTTCTTTAACCAGACATTCAGATCAAAGAATTCGCTCTGTTCATTCTCCACATGCACTGCCGCTATACATGTTCTTCACCGCTTTCAGCAACTTTCCAACTACTCTGTATATTCTCAATGCTTTCCACAGACCTTCTCTATTATTCTCCAAGTCCATCTTAGTGTCATCAGCGAATTTGGAAATTGTTACTTTTAGTGTCGTTGTCTATATCATTAATATATATTGCGAATAAGAGATTTTACATGGACTTGCATTGATACTGGCCACACAGATCATACAGTCCCTTCGAGGTGGACAGGATTTAATCCTAGGAGAGAGTTACATATAGATGCACAGACTGCACAGACTTGACTTTGCGGCGCCTACTTGGCAGTCCGGACTTAATTTTAACAAAATTTGCTACTAAGTGGAAGATAAGGATAGCGGAGCACCACCTCCTCCGACGAAGTGTCGACATGAAATACAGCTGGGGAAAAAAAGGCACCCAGTAGAATGAGGGAATTTCTACTGGGATATTTATAGTAAAGATCGCATTTGAAAAATAATATTTACTATTGATACGTAACTATTGTTTTTCTTTTTGTTTAACTTATAGTATATTACCCTACCTCCTCGAAATTAATGTCTAGATTCCTTTTTAATGTGTTGATTGTATTACATTGTACCACTTTCCCTGGCAATTTGTTCCATTCATTGACTACACTGTAGGTGAAAAAATGCTTTGTGATATCGAGCTTGGCCCTCCTGGTTTTTAAGTTCATCCTGTTCCTCGAGTTGATGAACTATTATTGATTGTGAACAGTAACTCGGCATCAATTTTGTCAAAGCCATTTAATGTCTTGAAACACTCAATTACTTGACCTCTCAATCGTCTTTTCCAAAGTGAGAACAAATGATATTTGTTTAATCTTTCATGATATGATGTATTTCCTAGTGATGGTATTAACTTTGAGGCTCTATGCTGTACTGACTCAAATCTCTCAATGCCTTTGTTTAGATAAGGAGACCAAAATTGTACACCATATTCAAGAAGGGGCCTCACTATGATATTGTAAAACGGTACTATAATGTTCTCATTTATATACATACAATTACTTTTAAAAAAGCCCAATTCGTTATTGACCTTGTTTGCAGATGCTGCACATTGTTCTGAGGTTTTTATGTGTTCAGATATTAGTACCCCAAACTCTATAACCAATGCAGTAGTTTTTATTGGTTTATCTTGCATCTTGCATTCAATTTTATTTATTTATTCGTTTGTTTTTTCTTACTAACGATTTGTATGACCTCACATTTACCGACATTGAATGGCATCTTCCACTTTTCTGACCATTCAACTATTATATTTGTATCTGATAGTAGTGTGTTTCTGTCTTCTTCGGTTAACCCATTCAGTACCGGTGACATCATTCTATTATATTCTGACTGATGTTAGACGATTATATTCAGCTTGGGAAGGATGTCTACCATTAAATGGCTACAGACCATCACAATTAATCCTCTTAGGTACCATATATCCTTCCTAAGCTTTATAATATCGTATAAATGTAGCTCAAATCAAATAAGAAAGACGTCGCCAGTACAGAAGGGGTTAACGGCAGGTTTGTCTTTGTTTATGGACCACCTTCTCCCTCATGTTTAGCACCGTTAGTTTGGACATTTTAAGACGTTTGCCCCTTCAGTGTGCCTCGAATTCGCCGCAAGGAGTACAAAGGAGTACAAAGGAGTATAAAGGAAATCAAGCAACAACAGATCTAGTGACCATTCTAGGTTGCTTGTCCTCCAAAACACTGAGGATCAAGTGTCCAAACAGTGGTTTAGAGTGGGTAAGGGAACATTGGAAAGGGAATTACTGCCCTGGAACTAATGTCCGTGGCAGGAGGGGGCATGCACTGAGAATGCTCTGAAGAACACTGATTGTTTAAATAGCGATAGTAGAGTGAAAGAGATGCAACATTGCAGCGTGTAGAGAGAGATTGTAGGGAACTAGTATGAGGAAATTAGTTGATGAGATGAGATGTCTTGGACCTCACTCTTTCGAGAAGTGCGATATGGGCGGACCCTCCCCACACATGCGAACAATACTCAATACAGGGGCACACTGTATCCCAATACAGAGCAAGAAGCTGTGAAGGGGTGAAGAACAAATGGAGACTATTGAAAACACCTAACTTTTGGAAATCTGTTTTTAGCAAGAGTGGTAGTATGATCTTTCCAAGAAAAGTCGGATGAAAAAGATATACCTAGAATTTTGAGAGAAGATGAAGGGTTTATTTGTGTATTGTTGAAGAGTAATTGATAGTCTTGCGGAAAATTGCGATGGAGAGATAGAGGGAGGAATTGGGTCTTGGAGGCGTTGAAAGTAACAAGATTTTCTCTGTCCCAATCTGAAATAATTGATAAATCAGAAGATAGGCGGTCTATGGCCCTTTTACGTGAGTGTTGGAGTAATTGCATGCTGGGCTGATGTGAACATTTAGTTGAATAGTGTAAGGTAGAGGGAGAGAGAAGAAGAGAAGTAGTGGAGGAGGAGGTGGGGATCAGGAGGTTAGAAGTGTGGGAAGCCATGAAAAGAGTGAAGTTGGGGAAATCACCAGGAACAGATGAAGTGTGTGGGGAAATGTTGAGGTATGGTGGTGAGATAGTGATCGAATGGGTAAGGAAAATGTGCCAACTAGCATGGGAGAAGGGGAGTGCACCTGATGACTGGAAGACAGGCATAATAGTCCCCCTATATATATATGTAAAGGGGAAAGAGGAGTGTGTGGTAACCACCGAGGAATATGTCTTTTAAGCGTAGTAGGGAAGGTGTACAGTAGGGTAGTGATTGAGAGAGTGAGAGTGAGAACGGAGAAATGGATGAGTGACGAACAGCGAAGTTTTAGGAAGGGAAGAGGATGTGTAGATCAGATTTTTACCCTGAATTGTGTTGTGGAGAAATATCTGGAGAAGAAACAAAAGGTGTATGTTGCCTTTATGGACTTGGAGAAGGCTTATGACAGAGTGGATAGAGAAGGTATGTGGAAAGTACTTAGAATATACAGAGTAGATGGCAAGTTGCTGAAAGCAGTGAAGAGCATGTATGAGGGTGCAAAGGCGACAGTACGTGTGGAGAATGAGCAGAGCGAGTTCTTTGACCTGAATATTGGGTTGAAACAGGGGTGTGTGATGTCCCTGTGGTTGTTTACTGTATATATGGATGGAGTCATGAAAGAAATACAAGGAAGAGCAGTGGATGTTGGTGTATCGCTGATAAGGGAGGGAAATAAGTGGAAGCTGCCTGTACTGCTGTTTGCTGATGATACAGTTCTGATGAGTGATAATGAATGAGAGTTGCAGGGTCTGGTAAATGTGTTTGGAACAGTATGCAAAAAATGTAATCTGAAGTTAAATGCGGGGAAGAACAAGGTTATGGTCTTCGAAAGGGGTGAAGCCACAGAGTGTGAGGTGAAGTTGAATGGTCGGGCTATGGAGATTGTCAGCTCATTTAAGTATCTGGGCAGTGTGTTGAGTAAAGATGGGATTATGGATGAAGAAGTGCGGAAGAGGGTACAACAGGGGAAGAGGGTTGTAGGAATGCTGAAAGCAGTAACAAGAAATAGGGTGGTCAGTATGGAAGTGAAGAAGTCCTTGCATGATAGTGTGGTAATCCTGACATTGACTTACGGAAGAGAAGCATGGACGTTTGAGAAGAGACTCAGACCAAGAGTCAGAGGGATGGAAATGAATTACTTGGGAAGTGCGTGCGGAGTTACAGGGAGGGATAGACAGACGAATGAGGAAGCAAGAAGGAGGTGTGGTGTGGAGGTAGATGTGCTGGAAAGTGTGAAAAGGAACACCTTGAGATGGTTCGGCCATATGGAACGTATGGGAAGCAAGAGAATGACTAAGAAGGTGTACGAGAGCGAGGTGGAAGGACAGAGAGGGAGAGGTAAACCGAAAGAGAGGTGGAAGGATGGAGTGAGGAAGTATATGGATGAAGGCGATGCTGGTTGGGAGGAGGGGCGTCGACTGACTGAGGACAGAGGTGCATGGGTGCGGTTCTTTCGTGGCCACTCCTTTAGGGACCATGGCGTCAGGCAATAGATAGATAGAGTCATCAGCATATGATTGGATAGGACTAGAGGTGCAGTTGAGGAGTTGATTGGTTGAGGAAGTGAATAGACTATTGTTCTTCTTATACTCATCATTATATATTATGGATGTGAAGATATTGTTTGTTAAGGGGCAGGGTATAACTTTTAGTTTGTTAACTAAATATTGGTTTAGTTTCCTCCCTAGACCTCCATTATGCTTTTTTTTTCTATGTGAGTGAGGGAGACAAAAGGCAGAAATATCTGAATCGAGTGCCTCCCCCAGAGTTGAAAGAGTGACAGGGCCATAATCAAGGGACGTTCGAGCCAAAATGCCTGGACACAGTGAGTTTGAAGCAATTGCTTAATATATTATCCTCAACATCCCCATTGAGATAAATGTGTACATTTTTCGGGAGACAAATGTCCCGGCCAAAGGCCGTTTTCTCCAAAATTACAGGCTCGCTTTTGCTGATCAGGAGAAAATCGATACCTGAAATGACACAAAATGTCTTAATATAAATAAATAAATAAATGGGACAAAAGGTCTTGAAATCGACAAAATAATGGGGCGAACGTCTAACAATCTGAAAACTAATGGAGCTAAACATGAGGGAGAAGGGGGTCCAGAATAAGCACCAAGTACCTCCTCCTTCAAGCCAAATATCCATAGGACGATCCACGCATCCCCACCGATGAAAGACGGTGTTGAATATTTCTGCCTGGTGGGGGGCCGAATGTTGCGCCATTTTTTTTTTTTTTTTTTTTTAAAGAGACAATAAACGGAGGAAAGAAAAACAAAGATAAAACAAAAAGGTCCATGTGCCTAAAGGCATCCTCCATTCATAAAATATTTGTAACAACTGGATTTAAACTTTTGTAGATTGTAAGTTTGTGGAAAGCAACTCGAGGGAAGTGAATTCCAAAGAGTAGTAGTTCTAGGGATAAATGAATTTTGATAAGCAGAAGTTCTGCATTGTGGAGGAGAAAGTGTAAATTCATGGGGGCTCTAAGCTGCCCTAGTTCTACGGGGAAAGATGTGGAGAGGCGGCACAATTGAAGCAAGTTCCTCGGAACAATTGCTGTGAAAACATCTGTAGAATAATGCAAGGGATGCAACGTTTCTTCGTATGGATAATGTAGGAAGGTCCTGTGTGATTACAGGGTTATTGATTAATCTAATAGCTTTATTTTGAATTTTGTCCAAACTGCCTCAATGCAACCACTCCACTTCCACTCCACAGAGGTGAACAGTAATCCATCTGAGAACGCACATGACTTATATATTACGGCCAACTGCTCGTCAGTGAAGAATTCTCGAACTCTGTACAGGAGTCCCAGTTTTTTAGAGGCATTCTTAGCAATGCTTCTAACATAATGTGTCCAGCTCAAGTTAGTAGTTAATATTACACCGAGAATGTCAATACTAGGGGAAGTGGAAATATTTACATCATTAAAACATATATGGGAGTCAGTGAGATTCTGTCGGTTAGAAAATTGAATGTACTTGGTTTTCTGTGCATTAAAGGAAACTAGATTCTGTTGTCATGGGTGGGTGGGACTCGTTAGCCTTGGTCGGCAACTCATCTAGGGGAGACAACCTTATACAAATTCGGGTGGATGGGACTCGTCAGCCTTGGTTGGCAACCTGTCTAGGGGAGTAAACCTGATACAAATCTGTACTGCTTACCTAAGGGTAAGGCAGGTTAGTGGATGGATTAGCCGAACACCACTGTAGAAAAATAGTGCTAACAAGATACACAGAGGGCCTCTGAGTCGGACGGATCCTAAATTGAGTGGTCAATCCTGTAAGTCCTTCACTAAGCTGGCTCGGGTTGTCCCTCTCACAGGGAATAGGTCCGCTTGGGGGCATTCTGTGTGTGGCCACCCTCGTAAGGGGAGTAAGGCGTCCGGCAATAGATAGATAGATAGATTCTGTTGTCCCCATTCATTAATTCTAGAAAGGTCCTGGTTCAGAGAAATTGCAGTGTTTATTTTTGAATTTATAAGATCGGGTTTTGTGAAAGAATTGGTAAATGTGAAGGAACTGTGGAGTGTTGAGTCATCTGCCTAGGAATGTATTGGATTATGAGTGGTAGATATGAGATCATTGATATGAATGAGGAACAGAGTTGGGGCCAAAACTGATCCCTGGGGAACACCAGTATTTATTGAGTGAAATTGAGAATAAAGGCCATCTACCATTACACATATTTTTCTGTTATGATGATAAGAAGAACTTAGAGGAACTAATGATGCAAGGTCGTAGTGTGACATCTTCGACAATAAGGATTGATGCCAGACTCTATGAAATGCCTTTGATATATCCAGTGCTATTGTATGTGTTTCACCATGTTGGTCTGTAGCTTGGTTGATTTGATGAGTAAGAAGGCAAAGAATGTCTGCAGTTGATCGACATCGTCTAAAACCATATTGCCTATCACTGATTAATTTATTATTCTCAAGATGCTTAATTATGTGATTATTTAATATAATTTCAAAGACTTTACCAAGAGTGGAAGTTATAGCTATTGGTCTGTAGTTTGATGGATCTGAAGAGGCACCTTGTTTAGGAACTGGATGGATGTTTGCTTCTTTCCAGGGTAGTGGGAAGCATGAGGTATGAGTACACAGACGGAATTTTTTTGCCAATACAGGAGCGAGCACCAAGGAGCAATTCTTAAGTACTATTGGAGGAATTTCATCTGGACCAGGAGCCTTATCTACTGAGAGATTCTGCAAAATAGTTTTGACATGTCTGGTGTGGATCTTAAGTGAGGGAATTTCAGGCGAATTAAAATTAAGTACAGGGACATCTTGATTTATTTCATCTAAGGTTGAGTTGGTGGAGAAAATATCCGCAAGAAGATTAGCTTTACCTCGTGGGTCACTTACAAGATTGCCAGTCGGAGATTTTAATGGTGGAATGGATGAAGCAGTAGTGAAGTTGGATTTGAATGAGTTAAGAGTAGACCAAAATATTTTGTTATCATTTGGATTATTTAGAAGTTTATTTGCCTGCTTGTGGAGAAAGTTTGATTTAGTTAGGTTTAATACAGTTTTGGCATGATTTCTGATGTTTCTAAAGTAATTAAAGTCTTCATGTGTTTTTTTATCTTGTGTATGCATTGTAGGCTATTGCTTTTTGTTCAGTTACTCTAGCACACTTATGGTCAAACCATTTAGGTGAATTAGATCTTTTACTGTACTTTTGACGAGGAATAAAAGTTTCCATTCCAATTTTTACAAAATCTTGTATGTGGCTCAAGGTGATGTGTGCATCATTAGAAAAGAAAGAGGTCCAGGGAATATAAATAAAGAAACCTTGAAGACCCTCCCAGTCTGCCCTATCGTATTGCCATTTAGTCACCAAAACAGGTTCAGAGTGGGAAGGTGTGGTAGGTGATAGGCAGGTGGCCTGTATCAGACAGTGATCAGAAGATCCAAGCGGGGACTTCACTATAACATCATAATTTTCTGAATTGGTTGTTAAAAATAAGTCCAGTAGGTGGGAATTATGATTAGGATTATCTGGTACACGGGTTGGGTTGGTTGACTAGTTGAGTGAGATTAAATGAGTCTGCAAATAGCTCACATTCAAGACCAGCATCATCAGTCCTGGCTGAATGAGTGAGCCATTCAACATTATGGACATTAAAATCACCCAACACAGTGATTTCAGAAGAAGCATTTAAGTTGAGGACACTGAGTTGTGAGGACAGAGAATCAAAAAGACTTTGCTCTGGAGGAGTATTTGGGGAACGGTAGATGCAACATATGTATTTAAATTTACCAGCAGAAATTAATTTGTAATAGAATAATCAAAATTGGGACAATTGAAACTAGTAACCTCCTCCAGGACAATTTCAGATTTTGCGAAGCAACATACACCTCCTTTAGGTCTGAAATTCCCTAAGTGGTTAAGGCCCCATTAATTGCTCTTTCCATTCACATATGCATAGCCTACGTTAGTTGCAGTTGGGATGTGTGTACATGCTTAGATTGATATGCAGGATTCAAAGTTGCATAATAAATCGTAGGCAGTGTCCACCAACCTTTAACTGTCTTCGTGGTGCGATGTATAAGGTGTTGATTTTCGGTGTGAGCATCCTGGGTTCGAGTCCACGGACTGCCACATGTGTTTGTAAATTTCATTAATCGATTTTAGGAGTATGGTGGGTTGTTGGAAGGAGCATAATAATTTTGGAGCAGTTGATAACCTGAAAAATTAAATCTAGACGTGTCAGATGTGGATGTTACTTGAGTCTTTGTCAAAAAAAAAGGAGAGTAGGGGATTCTGCTTGAAGAAATTGATGTTAGAGTGAAGTCCCCTTATATTGCTAAAGAAAAAGCTGCACCGACTAGCAGCTTTGGGACGTTGCAATGCTCTTGACACAGTCGCATGATGACGACCGGGAGGGCCCTGTGTCAATGACCCAACCCTGCCGGGGGTGGATATCCGAGGGACCACCAGGTTTGCTCTTAACAATTGTACTGCCATATTTATTTGATAAAGGTGTATGGTGTTACATGACATTGTATGATATGTATGGGAAGAGTAGTGTTTTATGGATAGAGGATAGCGATGTAGGGCAATGTCGTGAAGTTGGATGTGTATGTTATATAAAGAGGGTTTTCCTGATACCCCTGATGTGTGAGGCAGAAAGATATGTATCCAGCTACCATGGCCTGGGAGAGAAAATGGAATTCAGGTTATTCCCTGAGTCTCCCGAAACCTTGGCGGTAGTACTTCCCTGGGCGGGGCTGCCTACCCCTACTACCCTGTAGATTATATAAGAAACACACTGCAGAATTCGGTTACCCAGTCTATTAAGGGGAGTTTATTTGGTATATGTTTACTAGACCCCCTTCTCCTTCATATTTAGCTCCATTAGTTTGGCAAACTAAACACTTTTTGCTCCATGTTTGTTAATGTTGAGACCTATCGTGCCATTTAGGTGTCAATATTTTCCTGGCAAGCGATATAGAGCCAGAAATATAAGAGGAACAGGCCTTTGGCAGGGACATTTTTCTACTGAGAAATGTACATATTTATCTCGAAAGTATGTCTTTGGGGGTTTTACCTAAGCTTGATAGAAGTCTAGAGAGCAAAAAAAAAAAAAAAAAAAGGGTGTATTGAAACTACTTTTACAGACTATGACAAAGACATTATAAAATGGAAAATAAACATATATTGTTGTATCACATTTTTCCCATAAATGTGTTATTTTAGAGATAAATGGCTTTTTATAAATGTAGCAAAACAGGGTTACAAGTAAAGCACTACATTATTAATACATGATAAACCAATTTATTATCGACTTAGCTAAAGGGAAAGCATGGGTTTACCTATTCACACATTAGTAATTACGAAATAAAAGTATCTTAGCATGTGGTGATGATATTATGTGGTTAGCAGAAAAATACTAATTATTAGCAACATATTAGCGTAAATAAAATATGTAACATTTGTAACTCTGGTCATGGGACATAATGCTGATGCCCAATGGGTCGGGTATCTGAACGAAGCAGAAGGTAATTAACTCGTTTATGAAGCGTAGTTTTATTGGGGGCTGATCGTTCTCGCGCAATTGTTACATATTTAATGAAGATAGTATACTGCATGTACAGTCTACGACAGAACTGCTGTCTTGGCATGAGGCAATGTGCTAGTTCACTCACCTTTTAATAGATGGCTCTTTAATCCCTTCTAATAAAAGGGGGCGGGGTTAATATAGAGGTTGGAAGGAGGAGGAGTCAAACGTGTGTGTGTGTGTTCTAGAACAGCACGCAGAATAAGTTTATTTTAACATAACACACAGGCTATATTATGAAATTAGCTCATGCTGGATCACAAATAAGTAACACACATCAGGTGTTGCGTTATTTATGGAATTTAATATACAGACAATCAAGTTTATATCCTTCGCACTTCCCATTTCCCCCCTCTCCCTTTCACCCCAACTCTCCTTCTTCACCGCTTTCTCTCCCCTCCCTCCCACCTCCCTCCCACCTCTCTCTCTCTCTCTCTCTCTCTCTCTCTCGGACGTAAATGATACCCTCTAAAATGCGCAGATTAATACTATGCGATTGTTTTGAATTTACATATACATAATAAATGTTAGGGATGTCTAAAATAACATATATTGATTAGCAATAGGATAACTAGCGAGGCAGCGAACAACACCTGTTGCTCGCTGCCTCGCTAGTTATCCTATTCCTACTTAAGCTACGATTGCCGAAGAACACGTCCTATATTTGTTTGTATAATTATATTAAGTGTAACAGTAACACTTAGGATTCAAGTTATTTGTGTTGGCTTAAGGAATAAGTTGAATAATACATATACTTATGACCTCCACAATTTGTAATGTTTGGGGAGACGGCGCTTCAACCTCTCTCCTCTGTCCATCACATGCAAGCACCAACCCACCCACACCAACACTAACACAGGATACAAAACACACACACACACACCCGATAATATAAAACGCACATCACACACATGATCACATACAACGTAATGGGCACAACTCACTCACACATGATAACATAAAACCCACACACACACACATACACACACTGGTCCAGGCAAACTAGAAAAGGTATTAGTATTATTGAGGAAATGCTGCTGTCTTCAGTGCTTGCCATGGCCATCCTGAGCCTTACGACGTATACAGACTAATAACACACATAACAAAGCGACTACAACAACTTCGTCTCTCTCCAACACCCCTTCTCCCCTCTCTATACTCTTCAGAAAATAGGAAAAGTAGAAAGTAGCTACGAGGTGCCGTTGTGAAGGATTATCCTTCAATACCTTCACCTGACCTGACCCCATCCGGGGTTTAGCTGGTCCACAAGGGTGTGTGACATGAACCCAATAGATAATTGTGGATCATGTCATGGAGTGGAATGTGGTCCATGTTAGGGTTGGAAAGGGCGGGAGGAGTGGGATCGGGGGGCAGGGGTGGGGGGGGGGGGGGGGTGGAATCCGTCGCCGTCCTAATATAAGTTGGATTTTTGTAAATCCGTTCCAACGAGAATACAGGAGGTAGTTGATGCAGCTGGTGGGTGGAGATCATATTGCTTGAATAACTATAAATTGTATATGTTTACATTTAAGAACCCTTTATATATATTATATAATGTGTATGTGTTTCCAATGTTCACCGTAACATAATGATGGTGAAATAATACATATTAAATTAAATTCAAGGTAACATACACAGAGCTATAGTATACTTTTAATTATGTTTGGAGGATAATTTAAACAATTCGAAGTAAAAATATAAAAGCCTAAACAATTTATATCAACTTTAAAACAACATAACCAGATTGCTTGGATTATCGTTAATTGTTCAATTCGATGACTTACTTTATAGTAAATCATTACAATGGGTAGCGCCGAATTGTTTACTGATAATGGGAAGCCACAGTAATTAAGCTAGTAATTAAGAATCCACTGAGAAAAGTATAATGCAATAATCATAGCGTGCCATATTACATGTTAGGTAGATTATGAATTGGTCAACCACACTGCTGTGAATAGTGGTATGGAAGAACAAAAGATTTACTCTAATATCAAAATGTGTTTTTATTACAAAGAAACACGTTTCGGCTCATCTAAAGTGTTTTCTCTAACTGAGCTGATTTTATCTTGTCTTTATGATATATATATATTTGGTTATAATTTGGTCCAAGCTAGATTACAATGTGATCCAACTTGTTTTGATGCGTGGATTGTAACATCCCATTTCAATTACTTATATATTTATACGATTGTTCACACTAACCAGGACGTCAAGGTTGGCAACTTTGAGTGTTTTGCAACGGAGCATATCTATTTATTTTCTATAACACATTGTATAAGGTAAAGAATAGAATACAAGTTAATAATTGAGAATCAGTAAAGGCAAAAAGAACAATATTATTAAAACACCAAAGTAATTTTTATGGACAGCTTTGAACACGATGATGAGGAAAATGTTATATTCGGTTAGGAGAGAGACCGGGGAGAGAAGGGGGGAGATAGGGGAAGGCAGCAGAGAGAAGGGGAGGAGGGGGGAATGGGAAGTTCGAAGGATAGAAACTTGATTGTCTGTATATTAAATTCCATAAATAACGCAACACCTGATGTGTGTTACTTATTTGTGATCCAGCATGAGCTAATCTCATAATATAGCCTGTGTGTTATGTTAAAATAAACTTATTCTGCGTGCTGTTCTAGAACACACACACACACACACACGTTTGACTCCTCCTCCTTCCAACCTCTATATTAACCCCGCCCCCTTTTATTAGAAGCGATTAAAGGGCCATCTATTAAAAGATAAGTGAACTGACACATTGCCTCAGGCCATGACAACAAGTGCTGTCGTAGACTGTACAGCTATGTTCATGAATGAAGAGTCATCGAGCAATATGAAAAGTTATAAGAGCCAAATGTTACATACCGTACAATTGTGACCACGCATACCTGACCAAACACTCATGTTATAAAATAGTGAGGTTAAAGAAAATTAATGACATACACAGACATACATACACACACACATAAACCTCTCATTTCCATGTTTATGTAAGGTAAATAAAATAAGCGTGACAAAGGGAGACGTGTGTTTGTGTGTGTGTGTGTGAAGTGAAGTTTGCTTAATCATTGCTCATTGTCTCGATTATAACGTCATTGACTATTACTGACAATATTGGTGTGTACCAGTTGTACTGTACTGTACTAATAATAGGTTAGATATTTGGAAAACAGGCATGATATCATGTCCACGCTGATAATTCGATATTTGAGCAGATTCGAGTGAAATCCGAAGCTTCATAAAACGCCTCGAATAATTTATCAAAACTGTATTACATCACTTGGTGGGAATTATACAGTATTTGTTTCAATTAATCTTCTTATTATACTGTAATGACCATGTACAGTCACAAGCATAAATACTTCGAGACCAAGCAAATAATTTTCGCCCCTTTGTTTCCAAATGTATTGCAAAACTTTGTATTCAAACTCACAATTATTTCTGTATTTCATTCTAGCTACCAGCAAACGATTTTATTCAGCTTAGTATAAACCCCTAGTGATGAAGGAGTTGACGTTATCTGGTTGATGTCGCAGCATTTATGCTCGTGACTGTACAGCAGTGGTAATTAATTCTGATCGATTTAGAAGTGTCGAACTGATTAAAAAAACCTCTGAAATTCAAATACCAAGTATAAATTAGTTAGGAGATTCAATTCAACTCGAGACCGCTTCGAATATGTTTGTATATAAATAAATGTTCACAACTGTACAATACATTAAATAACATTGGGCAATAACTTCGTAATGCCCACATTTTGTGGTTCTATTTATCATTCAACATTGGTAGTAATTACTAACATATGACAGTAATATCTGAAGACCACTTGAAGATCGTAATATGTTTCATCCAAGATACCTTCTGTGTTTCCTATGTTGAAAGAAAGATACATAAATGTTTGATATTAACAGAAAATTATTTTAGTTGTAAACGGTTTATAAAGGGAATATAAATTACATTATGTCAACCCGAAAACTAATTATGTTTATAATACAACACTCCTGGGCATAAACTAGGAGATTGGGGGGAGGAAGGGGGCGGGGGAGGAAGGGGAGTGGGGGGGGGGGAAATGAAGGGGGAGACCAATGTTCGACTTATAGCACATGCTTGGACGACACTGATTATTTTACTGTATATCCTGTAAATCATTAATGCTTAATTATTTTATATTTCATTATAGAATAAAGTGAACTTGTTTTTTTAATCTGTACTTTGCACTTGAAGTCTGTAAGTGTTGTTTCAATACACCCTGGGTATATATATATATATATATATATATATTAGTGAAGTGGGTAACCGAATTCAGCACCCCCCAGTATAAGAAACAAAAAGCATAAACAGAAGCTGTCGTGCCAGAATTGTGAGTAAAACAAGCGTAGGGAAATGCCGTTCTAAATTTGCCACGAATATTGAAAACTGAAACTGAATGCAAGAAGAAGAACCCAATCACACAATATTTACATTTATCTTCGTAAGATCTCGTTGCTTGGAATACCTGGAAGGACTTTTGATAAAGGTACATAGGTGTTGAAAGGGGGTATGTTAATTCGAGGTATATTATTGTTATTGTATTCTTTATAATATTTCTTTTAATATTGATTTTATATGTGGTTGAATGGTCATGCCAATGGACTGGTAATCCGATGGTCCCGGGTTCGAAGCCCGATGTATAAATGGGAAGATATTATTGGGATGGGATTTGTGCTGTACATAGTATCAGTGCATTACCACAAAGCCCACCGAAACGCCCCCAAAATTCCCTCATTGTTCCCTGATTAAATAGCATTGTATGAATATTCCCATATTCAAAATATGCCACAGGGGGGCAATTCCAAGTGGATTCCTTGTTCAATAGGTAGCGTTCTGAGAGTGAGGGTCCAAGATAGGGCTGCTTCGAGCTGTGGGTGAGCAACCGGGCCCCATGAATCCTGCGAAGGCAAGATAACTGGGCTGGTTGCATCTCAAAGTGTTTCACATGTCTCACTCCCTAGACTGGAACGAGACCTCACGGGGTTCACCGTTGAGTGTATAGTTGAGTGTACAGGCTTTCAGCCTATGCCCGAGAGGGAGTAGTTGGAATATAGAAAACAAAAATAAAAAATAAATAATACAATGAATAATAATAATGTAAAATAATATAATAAATTATTAAAAATATAGTAATAACATATCAAATTAATATATATATATATATATATATATATCTTATATTATCATATATTATTTTTTGTTTTGTATTCCCACTCACACACTGTACAAAATAAAGGGTACATAGAGTATGTATGAAATATTATGGTATATTGATAGTGATTTACTTTTCTATCCTTAAAGCCATCATCACACATACACAAGTCGAGTCGGTGCCCGAGTCCAACACGAGTGAACGATGGGTGACACTCTTCGTGACTCTGGCAAGAACCAGACCGAGTAGGTCACTGTTCCCGATTCACCAAGAGTCAACAAGAGTCGGTACATGTTCATCCAAGAGTCGGTACCAATCACGGAGAGTCAACAAGAGTCTCGAAGAGTGTATCACGAACCCAATACGAGTTGAGGAAATTTTGAAAATAACAGTCAAATTCCAGGGTACGAAAACAGAGTCGGTATGAGTCAACAAGAGTGTAACAAGAGTCAACAAGAGTGTAACAAGAGCCAACAAGAGTGTAACAAGAGTCACAAAGAGTGCCGTAATCTGGGGTGTCATCGGACAATGTACACCCGGATACCACAGAAACTAGCCCAGATGGGTATGAGCAGGAGATTTGTAGTGTATCCTTTCTGGATGGCAGCCCACTATATCACGGGGTCACACACACACACGAACACATGTTTGGAACCAAAGAGGCTTGACTCTCAGCGCATCATGTATGATAATTTTCTTGCTCTTTTAATGTTACGGAATCATTAAAAGTATTAATGACAATATGTATTGTTTATTGAATTGTATTTCCTCCAACATTTACATTCAACAGGGACACGAATGAGTATCCCCATACATTTTATGAAATTAAGAATCAAACGAGACTCTATCAAATCACCCAGTTGTTGCTGTTGTTGTTCCTCAAGCTGCCTGGCCGAACAGCCCCAAGGCCCCGAGCAAGGCCAAGGCCATATCCGAGCAACCACACAGAACCCTCCCTGCCGACCACAATAAAGCCTGGGTGACCGAAGCCACTCCATGGCGGGGAGCTGAGGAGGGTGCAGAAAACACCCGGGAACAAAAGCCCCACCCAGGGCCCTGTGCCCCTCAGCAATTATGAAGAGAAAGTTGAGGGGCAAAGGAAAAATGTGACACTTTGGCTTCCAATCTTGGTAGATTGGGAGGTCAATCCACGGAAGAGACGCCGTCACTTGAGATCTAGCAAATATATAAGTAAAAGGAACAGTCGGAGTAAGCTATGGGTATGGCAGAGATCGCTCAGTTCTCACTCCGATAGACCAACCCATCACCACATGACTAGAACCCAATCCTCTCAGCATCAGCTAGGAAATGCCCTAGAAAGCCGCCTTTGGCGGGGGGATAGCTCCCGTATTTCAACCCCTTTCGGGGTTCCCGCCTGAAAATCACCCAGTTATTGCATAAGGTTTCAGATGTGTGTGTGTGTGTGTGTGTCATCTTTCTAACATTACGGCGTGTATTTGTCTAACACTAGCATAGATATTCTACAAGCGCAATTAACCTGGGTTCGATACAGGACAGGACAGTCCATGCGTATATTTATATACTTACTGAGATGATTAGAAAAAAATGTAATACTATAAAATCGGCCTTTTGTGGCGTGGAGAAGCATAATTTTCGGCCACTATGCTCAGACTGACATGGGTGAACGTTATATCAATAATGTGTTTAATCGTAATGACTACAGATTACTTCTAACACACACACACACACACACACACACAGACACAGACACATACACCCACACATAGAAAACCATTGTATTCATTGGATGGTTTAGTAGTGTTTCGTCTGAATCTTAATGTCTTAAAATCTATGGGGCAATATGTTCGTGTCCGTAGATATATGGAAAAATTAAAATAGAAAAACAAAACTAAAAACAACGCAAGTATCTTGTTTATACTATCAATATTTGATTACGTTGCATAATACGAGCACGATAATTATTATGCACGACACTGACAGTCGTCACTATTGGTTCGAAACATATGTCTGTGTGTGTGTGTGTGTAGGGCGCCGTGATAGTTAGAGAGGGCTGCCGTCCAGAAAGGATCCGCAGCATATCTCCGGTTCATAACCACCTGGGCTAGTTTCTGTTGTATCCGGGTGTACCGGCATATATGTATGTATGTGTGTATGTATGTATATACTCATGCACACCCCGTAGCTGGGGGTGGCCGACTCGAGACAGACCGAACAGAAACAACATTTAAAGTTCAAATTTGTATGGTTTGGTACCACTTTCGCGTTCCCTCACCCCTTTCTGTCTCGTCTAGTAGATGAAATTTACAAGGGGAGGAGGATTCCTAGCCTACCGTCCCCAGAAGGAAAAGTAGGACAGTAAAATAGACGGATACAAAATAGTAAGTAAAAAATATATAGTCTATCTATCTATCTATTGCCTGACGCCGTGATCCCCGAAGGGGTGGCCACGAACGAACCGCCCCCATGCACCTCTGTCCCCAGTCAGTCGACGCCCCTCCCCCCAACCAGCACCGCCTTCGTTCATGTAGTTCCTCACTCCATCCTTCCACCTCATATTCGGTCTACCTCTCCCCCTCTGTCCCTCCACCTCGCTCTCGTACACCCTCTTAGTCATTCTCTCGCTTTCCATACGTTCCATATGGCCGAACCATCTCAAGTTGTTCCTTTTCACACTTTCCAGCACATCTACCTCCACACCACACCTCCTTCTTACTTCCTCATTAGTCTGTCTATCCCTCCATGTAATTCCGCACGCACTTGTTACGACCGGGCACTCGGGTACACTAGGGCTCTTACACAGGACTCGAGTATGGCTCGCTGCCACAACGGAAACACACGATCCCAACCCCAGAGTACTGCCAGCCGAACAAAAAACGCCACTACCCTCCAGAGTTCTATCTGCTATAACGGGGTATACAAGAACTCGGTACTAGCGTTTCACACAACAGACTAATAACAAGACGGGAGTTATCTAGTCTGGTCAACAATCAAACAAAGAAGAAAGTACTACAACACTAAAGAATAGTGTTGGCCGAAGCCGAAGTAATCCACCCTTGAACTAAGAACTTAAGAAGTCCTCCACCCTCTACTTCGGATCGGCACTATTACGTTACGTTAAACAATA
This sequence comes from Lithodes maja, assembly GCA_037953745.1. Lineage (NCBI taxonomy): Eukaryota > Metazoa > Arthropoda > Malacostraca > Decapoda > Lithodidae > Lithodes > Lithodes maja. The sequence continues at coordinate 24,705 of JBAKBP010025994.1, forward strand.
GTCCTCGAGCATCAAGCAAGGAATCTTCTGATAAGTTAGATGCTTCTCGAATACTCATAAGAAGTAAGTATCGGATTTTGAACAGCAATTTAATGAATAACTCACTGGTAATTAAAGGCTTTAATTGACATAAGAAGAATTATAAGAATAAGCAATAGGATATGGCAAACATTAAGAAGAAGTACTCCGACAATGCACTGGCAATAGCCTACTAAGATTGTGCTCGTGGGCCACTAATCTCTGAAGTAGCTAAGCGTGCCACACATGAAATCAATAGTGCTTAAACAATAATATACATAAGGAGAAGCTTCAATACTATGCTGTATCTGCTGGTCGAGCAAAGTCTAGCTGGGATATCTAAGGTTAAGAGACAATGGCTGAGCAAGCGGCTCGTAGCCTAGCGAGGTCCTTAAGACTGTGCGGCCAAATTACGGTAATTGACGGGATGCTCTCTTGAGAGATCCAGATCACTAGTATCTGGTTCTCTCCTGGCGATCCTCTCAAAGTCAAGCAAATGAGATAGCACAGTGTTGGGTGGCACAGGCAAAAGCCCTCACTCGCAACACAGTGCTAAACTCCCACGGTACACAATCAAAAAGACCCCCTAGGCTTCCCACGTCTCCGTTGCAATTGTGCTGGTTCAACCAACCTAGCACTCATAGGAAATCACAACTCGAGGAACCCTATCCCAGTCTAGCATTACCTAAACCAGCAGAAAACAGGAACATGAATAATAGTACACAGGGAAATACATATACGAGTGCAACAAACATCAATCAATCCTATTCTAGTTAACCCTTCCAAAAATAGGCTATCTAACAGGCACTTATCTCGTGAGAACTCAAGCGATAATACTTTGGCTGACTAAATCTGCACCAAAGGGGTCATTGAGGTTATAAACAGGGACGAGAAGAGAAGAAGGTAGGCTGTTCAGAGAGTAGAGAAAGTTCACATCAGTCGGAAGAATATGGATAGTTGCAAGGGATATGAGAGGTCGCTTTGCCTGATGAGTTCTGAAGCATGGTGGCAAAAACCTCTCTTTTTATACTCGGCCCTCTAGCGGCATATCTCAAACTACTTAAGGACCGCCCACTGGCAATCATGACGTCATATACTCTCTCAATCTGGGATTGACAAAGAACTTCCCACGCGCTGAAAGGGAGGAAGGGAGGAGGAAGGAGGGAATTAGGCCTACCGGCCCGCGTGGCGTACTCACTAATCCCACGCCACGTAATATCTCTCCTCTCATCATTACATACAAGTCCCACACACAATACTTATATCTAATGATATAAAATAGAACTCGTTGACTTAGAAGAAAACAAAATACATAATGATAATACTTATAGTACAACGGTTCACATAAACTGAGTTAGGAAACTCTACACAGACTACAGCCAAAGTTCCTGCCCTGACGATCCTAGCGAGAGTGGGGCCTGACTGGGCGTTCTGTACAGCATGCTCATGCTCGACATGCGTCACACCTCCCCCAAGATTTTACTTGCTCAACCCTGAGCTAAAATCTGATATACAGAACCCCATCAAACCCCTCACACCCAGCGACCGCATGGCACTAAAACAACGCTGAGTTTATCACTAAAACACATCTTATAAAAAAAAATTCACATTTCATAACTCCTCCCAACAATAGTAAAAGACATAATATCATGCTCCCAGAGCGAGCTTACAGCAGCTCAGCCGTTTGATAGTTCGTGGACTACTCAAACCTTATAGGCTATGACAAACTTATACAATTATCTTCATCAAAAAGAAAGAGTTTTTATATGATTTTTATATTTTAATATGTTTTTTTCGGCTGCACTATAAGGGCAGCCTATTTTCTTCTATACCAAACGCTCAACAATCCTGCTTTACGACCCAATACGCTGGGCTACAACCGCGAGCCAACAAGCACCAAGCGCAAAATACTACTCAAACCAAAGCAGGAGGCTACCCGTGTGTCAATTTACCCAGGATCATATACCCCTGAACGACCACATGCAACCTCGTTGTCACAACCGGCAATATGGCTTATGTCCAGGTTATATACCAATAACCTTAGTGACCACCTGGTCAGCCTCATATTCCGATTGTGAAACGGGTCCAAGATCTTGAGAGGGTAATGATCTGGGCAAACTACAACGACCGGACCATAGGCTGGAACATAGATCTCGAAATGCCCCAGCGCATCATCGTCCTTTTCACTTTCATTCATCAGGCTCTGACACGTTGCTGGTGCATTCTTAAGTCCGTCAGGCACAACATTGCACTGGTAGGTACTCCCGTCCACAACAAAACCACATACCTCTTTAGCACGCTCGGACAAAGTTACAAGCAACGACCACTCACGACATTCCTTATCCCTCAGAGCCTTCGTCCACACGTAATCCAGCTCTGCTTGCACCATAGGCTGTCGAGCAGGATTTATACGGCAGGGAATTAAACTGAGCCTTGCACTATCTCCAGCCTGCATGTCGGATTCTACCCCGTACCTCAGGCCTGGAGAAGCAACAAACATGCGAAAGTACTGCCATAGCCTAGTAAATAACTGCCTTGCACTGTCTCCACGAACAACATGCCTTGTGCCCTCCCACAACCCAGCCGAGACCGCAGCTTCTAACCTGTAGTCTCCCTCCTTCTCCACCTTCGTCCCTAGAACAGCCAGGTCATGAGAGGGACAATCAGTACCACCCGTGCAGTCACTCCCACAGTTCATTATAGCTAAGGCTTCCCCGCCGATACCGTACATGCGCACCCCCACATTCCTTGTGACGACATCTGCCTGCGCAGCATCACCGCTTTTAGCGACATGGCCAGATACAGTCGGTCTGTGGTAGGGCTGTTGCATTAGACTAGAGCAGCATTGGGAGGCTATGTGACGACCGGGCACTGCGATACCACAGCCGACCCTACCAATCTGCTCAATGTCCTCCTTTTGACCACCACCCTTGGCAGCCATGGGTCGACCCTGACCTGGCAACCATGCCAAGGCCTCGTCGCCCACCTTAAACCACCGAAACAACGAGGCTAACGGTCTTTTAACAGTCACATGACCTGCCTGCGGAACATCTCGCACCGCCCGAGTTGTGAGACTCAGGGGCTCGGCACGAACAGTGGGGTATGAACCGAGCTGGTGCTGGAGTGCTGCACACTGCTGCTCAGGCAGGTGCTCTAGCACTTCCACAGCCACCAGACTCGTGTCCCCCGCCCACTGCTTCGCCGAGACATGACAATCCCTACTCTCCTCCACCTGTGCCCTACTGCCCCCCTCTCCTTCTCCACCTTGGCCGCGGCAGACCAACGCAGGGACAGTAGGCTGCGCAGGTGGTTGCCTCACAAACTCCTCCACCAGGTTCACATGACATGCTTCCCCGTCCTCGTGTTTAATCTCGACAGCACCATTACCACACTTCTGAACTTCCGGATCCTCCAACTGAGCAACCCTTTTTTCTCTCTGTGTGTAACGTTGCTGCCTCTGAGTCTCTTCCGGCCCTACCTCCTCACTAGCTGTGACAGGTCCTGGGGCCTCTCCAGACTCTAACATAGGTGCTAATACTGAATCAACCAGGAGAGCCGCCGAGTCAAAACTCTTAAAACCAACTCCAGCTTTAGCCTCCTCCTGTTGATCGTTCCTCTGCTGGTCGGAAGACGGAGGACTAGGCTGTGACACTTTAGCTGTCCGAGCCCGGGTGACAGCACACGCCATGGGTTGTGCCTGGCACCGCTCGACACACTCTTGCTCTCCCCCACTCACGTCGGCCGTCCTCTCGGCAACGACTAAGGGTAGAACCTCAGAAGCGGGCATTGCAAAGTCGTTACCGAGAAGAAGGTCGACGCCCTCCACTGGCAGTTTCTCCACAATCCCAACATCCAATTCACGTGTCACACCATCCACCTCCAACTCCAACCGCACCAGCGGGTATGACCGAGTTGCATTAATACCCTGCACCACTACCACCCGAGCCGCATTTATAGGGTAGCCAGTCAAGTTATTCATCAGAGTCTGGGAAGCACCTGTATCACGCAAGACCTCTACTCCATGCTTGCGCCCCGCCCACATCACGCAACCCCGTCCTCTATGGTCGCAAAAAACATCCTGAGCAGGGTTCGAGCCTCTCAGGTGTTTCTGCATTGGCTGTGCCTCAGCCTCTGACGAACTGCCCCGGGCAAACTCAGAAGACTTCGGAGACACACCAATGTTGCAGGCCAAAGACACAGCTGCTGTAGGTGGTTTGCTAGGACAGACTCTTGCAAAGTGCCCCTTTTCATGACAAAGATAACACTCCAACTCCCCTCTGGGCTTCCCTTGGTACTGGGAAGGGCCCGGCCCCTTCTTAAATGGGACGGTGTTAGTCTTGTGGTCAGTCTTGGTATCATAGCTCTTGTACTTGTTTGCATAATGTATATCACTAACTCGGGGGGGTGGGGTGTCACGCCCCTTGTTACCTGCCTCACTACGCTGGGCAGACCCGCACCCACGAATTAATGATAGCCGGAGGTCAGCCATCTCAGCTGCCTCCTGTAGAGTTTTAGGGTTCTTTTCTTTAATAGTTAAAGTCATATCTGCACCAGTACACTTATAAAACTGCTCGAGCAGAAACAGCTCAGTCAACTGTTCGGCCGTCTCAGCTTTCTCAGAACGTGTCCAGTTAGCAAGTGCATCTTTTAAGTCCCGGGCATGTTCAAGAAAGGTCGCCTCCCTAGTCTTCGTAACACCCCGAAACTTCAATCGATATGTTTCTGGTTGCAACTCGTATGCCCGTAGGACAGCTCTCTTCAATACTGGGTAGTCAATGCAAGACTCTAAAGGCAGTGCATCATAAGCCTTCAGACCCTTACCCGTAAGTCTTGAGGAGACTAGAGCTGCCCACTTCTCTTCAGGCCAATTATGCTCCCTACACTTCTTCTCAAAACGATTAAAAAATTCTGTGACTTCAGTTTCACTAAATGCCGGCACCAATTTGACTAAGTGAGACAAGGACTGTTCTCTTACTTGGCCCTCCCGGCCCATCCGAATCCCTGTCGACTCTGCACGAGTCTTATCTAAGTCTATCTGAGCACAATATTTCTCGGAGTCGTATCTAAGCTCAGCCTCGTGCCTCCTAGTCTCATCCTCGTGCCTCCTAGTCTCATTCTCCTGCTTCCTAGACTCAGCCTCAATCGCATACCTCCTAGACTCAGCCTCGATTGCATACCTCCTAGACTCAGCCTCCATCTCCTTCTCATGCCTCCTAGACTCATTCTCCATCTCCTGCTTCCTAGCCTCATTCTCCATCTCCTGCTTCCTAGCCTCAATCTCAATTTTAGCAAGCTCGAGTTTAAATATCATCTCAGGAGACAGGCCGGAAGAGGGAGCTGCCACTACTGAAGGAGGGGGGGCAAGAACTGGGGAACCACCATACGCACCGCCCGAGGGCACTCCAATCTTCCAATGCTCATCCCTCTGTGGGAGAGTGCTAACCTCCGGCAACTGAGTGGACGGCACTGTGGGAGTCGAGTGAGAGGGGATCTGGGGAGGAACCCCCCCAAACGCCCTCTCCTCCGAAACCCCATGTCGCCCACGCAACACCCAGGAAATCAGCTCCCCCTTGGACATCCCTCCTACATTGGATAGACCCAAAACCTTGGCTATCAGGTGCAAGCCATAAACATTCACCCCAGTCAGCCTCTCCTCCGTCACGTGGTACTGCTTACTCACAAAAAGTCTAGCATCCTCCTCACTAGTTACTAACGGCACCTCCTCACTTAGCATCTCTCGCTCCTCGTCAGTACTAGGGCCCGACATACTGAAGTTCACAAAAAAATTCTCGAGACAAAAGTGTTAAACTCCCTTATGCAAGCACTAATTACTAAATTAACTGGAGTCTCTTAACTGCTCTCCTAATTGCCTTACAAAAAAAAATATTCTTCAATATGTACGCTAAAGTACCAACAAACAAATGTTGTACAACTCTGCAAAAAATTATACTGTTCACAAAATCCTAAGCAAGGTCGCCATTTGTTACGACCGGGCACTCGGGTACACTAGGGCTCTTACACAGGACTCGAGTATGGCTCGCTGCCACAACGGAAACACACGATCCCAACCCCAGAGTACTGCCAGCCGAACAAAAAACGCCACTACCCTCCAGAGTTCTATCTGCTATAACGGGGTATACAAGAACTCGGTACTAGCGTTTCACACAACAGACTAATAACAAGACGGGAGTTATCTAGTCTGGTCAACAATCAAACAAAGAAGAAAGTACTACAACACTAAAGAATAGTGTTGGCCGAAGCCGAAGTAATCCACCCTTGAACTAAGAACTTAAGAAGTCCTCCACCCTCTACTTCGGATCGGCACTATTACGTTACGTTAAACAATAGTCCTCGAGCATCAAGCAAGGAATCTTCTGATAAGTTAGATGCTTCTCGAATACTCATAAGAAGTAAGTATCGGATTTTGAACAGCAATTTAATGAATAACTCACTGGTAATTAAAGGCTTTAATTGACATAAGAAGAATTATAAGAATAAGCAATAGGATATGGCAAACATTAAGAAGAAGTACTCCGACAATGCACTGGCAATAGCCTACTAAGATTGTGCTCGTGGGCCACTAATCTCTGAAGTAGCTAAGCGTGCCACACATGAAATCAATAGTGCTTAAACAATAATATACATAAGGAGAAGCTTCAATACTATGCTGTATCTGCTGGTCGAGCAAAGTCTAGCTGGGATATCTAAGGTTAAGAGACAATGGCTGAGCAAGCGGCTCGTAGCCTAGCGAGGTCCTTAAGACTGTGCGGCCAAATTACGGTAATTGACGGGATGCTCTCTTGAGAGATCCAGATCACTAGTATCTGGTTCTCTCCTGGCGATCCTCTCAAAGTCAAGCAAATGAGATAGCACAGTGTTGGGTGGCACAGGCAAAAGCCCTCACTCGCAACACAGTGCTAAACTCCCACGGTACACAATCAAAAAGACCCCCTAGGCTTCCCACGTCTCCGTTGCAATTGTGCTGGTTCAACCAACCTAGCACTCATAGGAAATCACAACTCGAGGAACCCTATCCCAGTCTAGCATTACCTAAACCAGCAGAAAACAGGAACATGAATAATAGTACACAGGGAAATACATATACGAGTGCAACAAACATCAATCAATCCTATTCTAGTTAACCCTTCCAAAAATAGGCTATCTAACAGGCACTTATCTCGTGAGAACTCAAGCGATAATACTTTGGCTGACTAAATCTGCACCAAAGGGGTCATTGAGGTTATAAACAGGGACGAGAAGAGAAGAAGGTAGGCTGTTCAGAGAGTAGAGAAAGTTCACATCAGTCGGAAGAATATGGATAGTTGCAAGGGATATGAGAGGTCGCTTTGCCTGATGAGTTCTGAAGCATGGTGGCAAAAACCTCTCTTTTTATACTCGGCCCTCTAGCGGCATATCTCAAACTACTTAAGGACCGCCCACTGGCAATCATGACGTCATATACTCTCTCAATCTGGGATTGACAAAGAACTTCCCACGCGCTGAAAGGGAGGAAGGGAGGAGGAAGGAGGGAATTAGGCCTACCGGCCCGCGTGGCGTACTCACTAATCCCACGCCACGTAATATCTCTCCTCTCATCATTACATACAAGTCCCACACACAATACTTATATCTAATGATATAAAATAGAACTCGTTGACTTAGAAGAAAACAAAATACATAATGATAATACTTATAG
>JBAKBP010025995.1:0-32417 GCA_037953745.1 Lithodes maja
CTCCATGATAGATGGATTGATAATTAGGTAGATAGGAAGGAGGAGGAGGTATTGTCTAGTGTACTTGGCAGCGGGATATAGAGCACCTTCTTTAGTGTTATTCTTCCTTCTCTCCTCCGTGATAGATGGATTGATAATTAGGTAGATAGGTAGGAGGAGGAGGTATTGTGTAATGTACTTGGCAGCGGGATATACAGCACCTCATGTAGTGTTATTCTTCCTTCTCTCCTCCGTGATAGATGGATTGATTAGTAGGTAGATAGGTAGGAGGAGGAGGTATTGTCTAGTGTACTTGGCAGTGGGATATACAGCACCTTATGTAGTCTTATTCTTCCTTCTCTCCTCCGTGATAGATGGATTGATAATTAGGTAGACAGGGAGGAGGAGGAGGTATTGTGTAGTGTACTTAGCAGCGGGATATACAGCACCTTATGTAGTGTCATTCTTCCTTCTCTCCTCTGTGATAGATGGATTGATAATTAGGTAGATAGGTAGGAGGAGGAGGTATTGTGTAGTGTACTTGGCAGCGGGATATACAGCACCTTATGTAGTGTTATTCTTCCTTCTCTCCTCCATGATAGATGGATTGATAATTAGGTAGATAGGTAGGAGGAGGAGGTATTGTGTAGTGTACTTGGCAGCGGGATATACAGCACCATATGAAGTGTAATTCTTCCTTCTCTCCTCCGTGATAGATGGATTGATAATTAGGTAGATAGGTAGTAGGAGGAGGTATTGTGTAGTGTACTTGGCAGTGGGATATACAGCACCTTATGTAGTGTTATTCTTCCTTCTCTCCTCCGTGATAGATGGATTGATAATTAGGTAGATAGGTAGGAGGAGGAGGTATTGTGTAGTGTACTTGGCAGCGGGATATACAGCACCTTATGTAGTGTTATTCTTCCTTCTCTCCTCCGTGATAGATGGATTGATAATTAGGTAGATAGGTAGGAGGAAGAGGTATTGTCTAGTGTACTTGGCAGCGGGATATACAGCACCTTATGTAGTGTTATTCTTCCTTCTCTCCTCCGTGATAGATGGATTGATAATTAGGTAGATAGGTATGAGGAGGAGGTATTGTGTAGTGTACTTGGCAGCGGGATATACAGCACCTTATGTAGTGTTATTCTTCCTTCTCTCCTCCATGATAGATGGATTGATAAATAGGTAGATAGGTAGGAGGAGGAGGTATTGTGTAGTGTACTTGGCATAGGGATATACAGCACCTTATGTAGTGTTATTCTTCCTTCTCTTCTCCGTGATAGATGGATTGATAATTAGGTAGATAGGTAGGAGGAGGAGGTATTGTCTAGTGTACTTGGAGGAGGTATTGTCTAGTGTACTTGGAGGAGGTATATATTTTCTAGTGTACTTGGCAGCGGGATATACAGCACCTTATGTAGTGTTATTCTTCCTTCTCTCCTCCGTGATAGATGGATTGATAATTAGGTAGATAGGTAGGAGGAGTAGGTATTGTGTAGTGTACTTGGCAGTGGGATATACAGCACCTTATGTAGTGTTATTCTTCCTTCTCTCCTCCGTGATAGATGGATTGATAAATAGGTAGATAGGTAGGAGGAGGAGGTATTGTGTAGTGTACTCGGCAGTGGGATATACAGCACCTTATGTAGTGTTGTTCTTCCTTCTCTCCTCCGTGATAGATGGATTGATAATTAGGTAGATAGGTAGGATGAGGAGGTATTGTGTAGTGTACTTGGCAGCGGGATATACAGCACCTTATGTACTGTTATTCTTCCTTCTCTCCTCCGTGATAGATGGATTGATAATTAGGTAGATAGGTAGGAGGAGGAGGTATTGTGTAGTGTACTTGGCAGCGGGATATACAGCACCTTATGTAGTGTTATTCTTCCTTCTCTCCTCCGTGATAGATGGATTGATAATTAGGTAGATAGGTAGGAGGAGGAGGTATTATGTAGTGTACTTGGCAGCGTGATATACAGCACCTTATGTAGTGTTATTCTTCCTTCTCTCCTCCGTGATAGATGGATTGATAATTAGGTAGATAGGTAGGAGGAGGAGGTATTGTGTAGTGTACTTGGCAGTGGGATATACAGCACCTTATGTAGTGTTATTCTTCCTTCTCTCCTCCGTGATAGATGGATTGATAATTAGGTAGATAGGTAGGAGGAGGAGGTATTGTGTAGTGTACTTGGCAGCGGGATATACAGCACCTTATGTACTGTTATTCTTCCTTCTCTCCTCCGTGATAGATGGATTGATAATTAGGTAGATAGGTAGGAGGAGGAGGTATTGTGTAGTGTACTTGGCAGCGGATATACAGCACCTTATGTAGTGTTATTCTTCCTTCTCTCCTCCGTGATAGATGGATTGATAATTAGGTAGATAGGTAGGAGGAGGAGGTATTGTGTAGTGTACTTGGCAGTGGGATATACAGCACCTTATGTACTGTTATTCTTCCTTCTCTCCTCCGTGATAGATGGATTGATAATTAGGTAGATAGTGTTACGACTGGGGTTCAAATATATCAGGGCTCTTATTCATTGGACTAGTAATGGCATAAATGTTGCAACGGAAAGCGCTAGCTCCAACCTCTGAAGTATATGCCCAGTGAACAAAGAACACAAATACTCTACAGAGTTCTATATGCAATAATAGGCTATCAAACTCTCAATAAATGTGCGTCTACTCTAGGCTTAATGTTATGTGAAAACAGCCTATTACTACCTATAACCGAAGGTGCTTGGTTATGGTATACAAAGTAAGGTGGTAAGAGAAGTTACAGCTTACGTTACTTTAATCAATAAATGTCAGGCACTCCTGCATGAAAGAAAGTGCACTAAAGTCCTTCAACACTAACGAGGAATCTTCTTTAACCTAACAAGTGCGCATGGGGGTAATTGAAAACGTCCCACTGTGCTGACGTATTTGAGGTGTTTCCGTCACTAAAATATTCATTGTACCATTAATAGCATTAATAATTATCCATATGCGCCTATTATGGGTTGATTATAAAGGTATTAACCTGAAACAACAATAAAACGAGTGAAAACAGCGTTTGGATGGTCAAAATCGGAGATATAGCCCGCGAGTTGTATAATGTATGGGTGAGGCAAACTGCTTTCCCGCCAATTTCCCCCAAGGCCACTGAGACACAGTCGATCGATACTCTCTCTCTCTCTCTTGCACTCGCTTGCCATCAGTGATGACAACACCCTGCTTGCAACTCGCTAATGTTAGCACGAAAATATACCTCAGAATAAGGGAATAATAGGGAAAATAGGTGATAACTGAAGGAGAGGAGGAAAGTGGGGAAGGAGGGGAGGTAGAGGACTGAGATTTTGCATGGCCCAGGGGCCAAAAAAAAAAAATAAAAAAAAATAATAAAAATAAAAAAAAAATAAAAATTTCGATGTCAAAAGTTGATTTTTTATTTTACTTACTCTCAAGAGTCTTCCCGCAGTCCGCCGGGGGAACTCTTAAGAGCCTCCCCGCAGCTCCCGGGTTAAATGTTAGATGTTATAAAGATGCTCGTATCGGAAATGGAACCCAAAAAGGCAGGCAGTGGAACAATGCTCGTGCAGGCTATGCACACAAAAAGGCAGAATATATAATGCCGTCGGAGCCAAGAATATCCTAAACACTACAACACTAATAATAATCGCCACGACAATGCAGTATTCCTATCAACAAAAGAGCCTAAGTCGTTTGTGTCTCAATACATCAAACTAGGCTGCGAAATGCTTGTGTAATCATAAATGGGTATGCATAAAAAGAGTAATTAGGTTAATACTGTATACTTAATGTCTACTACGATTGATAAAGTCTAGCTAGAGTCAATGATACGAGATACTGGTGCGCATGGCATGCTGCATAGCCTAGTGCAAATCTCAAGTCTGTGCGTCAAATATTACGTTATAATGAAGGGTAGCTCTCTTGAGAGCGTTCTCCTGGCGTACCTCAAAGACAAACAATCGAGACTAGAACAGTGCAGAATGGTATAGGCAAAAAGCCCTCATTCGTGCATGCTCTACTCTCAATGGCACACAGACTAGAATTTACTCAATCAACTCCAGTTCTCAGGTATGTCGTGCCGCTTTTAACTAAAGCCAGCACTCATAGGAAACAATACCTATTATATCAGACTCCCAGTCTAGCATTATCTAATCCAGCAGAACACTAATAATTATAGGAAGCGGCAATATGAAAGCCAACCAATGCTTCGTGATCCACTTATCTTAACAACTATCATACACAGGTTATATCAGACCTTAACACACTATACAACTGGCCAGCATGAAGCTGATTTTGCAGAGTTAACCAGAGGGGATTATAATGTTAATAAAGGTGGTGAAAGATATAGACAATGAGAGAGATAGGCAGAGGAAAAGATTCTCAGGTGCGGAGCGGGGATAGATAGCAAGGGACAAAAAGATGGGTGTGTTCTAGAAACCAGATCTGAGGGAGAGAGTGGCGAGGAACCAGTATATACTGTATACTCGCACTAGCTCGAGCCGCGTGGGAAAACAGCGGTTACGAGTCAACTGACCACTAACAAAGCTCACAGCTTGGTAAGGACCTCCCTCCACCAACCCCCGCGAGGCAGCCAGCCGTGACGTCATCGAGCGGGACAAAAAACACTGCGCGCCCCCTCTCACTCTGTTCTACTCCCTCTCTCTCTCCCAGATCCTATCATTACTAGTTAATGACAAAACATATACTTTACAATTAAATATATAAAGACTTGACATGGGCGAAAACAAAGAGCCTTTCTGGACTGCCCATGACACGAGCTTTCATATGAAATAAAGCACACTCGAATACATAAACTGTAGCCCCATCCACTGCCCTGGCGATTCTAGCGAGTCACTGTAGGACAAGCCATGCGGTTCTAACGGAGTGGTCAACGTCACAATAGGTAGGAGGAGGAGGTATTGTGTAGTGTACTTGGCAGCGGGATATACAGCACCTTATGTAGTGTTATTCTTCCTTCTCTCCTCCGTGATAGATGGATTGATAATTAGGTAGATAGGTAGGAGGAGGAGGTATTGTGTAGTGTACTTGGCAGCGGGATATACAGCACCTTATGTAGTGTTATTCTTCCTTCTCTCCTCCGTGATAGATGGATTGAAAATTAGGTAGATAGGTAGGAGGAGGAGGTATTGTGTAGTGTACATGGCAGCGGGATATACAGCACCTTATGTAGTGTTATTCTTCCTTCTCTCCTCCGTGATAGATGGATTGAAAATTAGGTAGATAGGTAGGAGGAGGAGGTATTGTGTAGTGTACTTGGCAGCGGGATATACAGCACCTTATGTAGTGCTATTCTTCCTTCTCTCCTCCGTGATAGATGGATTGATAATTAGGTAGATAGGTAGGAGGAGGAGGTATTGTGTAGTGTACTTGGCAGCGGGATATACAGCACCTTAAGTAGTGTTATTCTTCCTTCTCTCCTCCATGATAGATGGATTGATAATTAGGTAGATAGGTAGGAGGAGGAGGTATTGTGTAGTCTACTTGGCAGCGGGATATACAGCACCTTATGTAGTGTTATTCTTCTTTCTCTCCTCCGTGATAGATGGATTGATAAATAGGTAGATAGGTAGGAGGAGGAGGTATTGTCTAGTGTACTTGGAGGAGGTATTGTCTAGTGTACTTGGAGGAGGTATTGTCTAGTGTACTTGGAGGAGTTATACATTGTCTAGTGTACTTGGCAGCGGGATATACAGCACCTTATGTAGTGTTATTCTTCCTTCTCTCCTCCGTGATAGATGGATTGATAATTAGGTAGATAGGTAGGAGGAGGAGGTATTGTGTAGTGTACTTGGCAGTGGGATATACAGCACCTTATGTAGTGTTATTCTTCCTTCTGTCCTCCGTGATAGATGGTTTGATAATTAGGTAGATAGGTAGGAGGAGCAGGTATTGTCTAGTGTCCTTGGCAGCGGGATATACAGCACCTTATGTAGTGTTATTCTTCCTTCTCTCCTCCGTGATAGATGGATTGATAAATAGGTAGATAGGTAGGAGGAGGAGGTATTGTGTAGTGTACTTGGCAGCGGGATATACAGCACCTTATGTAGTGTTATTCTTCCTTCTCTCCTCCGTGATAGATGAATTGATAATTAGGTAGATAGGTAGGAGGAGGAGGTATTGTGTAGTATACTTGGCAGCGGGATATACAGCACCTTATGTACTGTTATTCTTCCTTCTCTCCTCCGTGATAGATGGATTGATGATTAGGTAGATATGTAGGAGGAGGAGATATTGTGTAGTGTACTTGGCAGCGGGATATACAGCACCATATGTAGTGTTATTCTTGTAACTCTCCTCCGTGATAGATGGATTGATAAATAGGTAGATAGGTAGGAGGAGGAGGTATTGTATAGTGTACTTGGCAGCGGGATATACAGCACCTTATGTAGTGTTATTCTTCCTTCTGTCCTCCGTGATAGATGGATTGATAATTAGGTAGATAGGTAGGAGGAGGAGGTATTGTGTAGTGTACTTGGCAGCGGGATAAACAGCACCTTATGTAGTGTTATTCTTCCTTCTCTCCTCCGTGATAGATGGATTGATAAATAGGTAGATAGGTAGGAGGAGGAGTTATTGTGTAGTGTACTTGGCAGCGGGATATACAGCACCTTATGTAGTGTTATTCTTCCTTCTCTCCTCCGTGATAGATGGATTGATAATTAGGTAGATAGGTAGGAGAAGGAGGTATTGTGTAGTGTACTTGGCTGCGGGATATACAGCACCTTATGTAGTGTTATTCTTCCTTCTCTCCTCCATGATAGATGGATTGATAATTAGGTAGATAGGTAGGAGGAGGAGGTATTGTGTAGTGTACTTGGCAGCGGGATATACAGTGCCTTATGTAGTGTTATTCTTCCTTCTCTCCTCCGTGATAGATGGATTGATAATTAGGTAGATATGTAGGAGGAGGAGATATTGTGTAGTGTACTTGGCAGCGGGATATACAGCACCATATGTAGTGTTATTCTTCTAACTCTCCTCCGTGATAGATGGATTGATAATTAGGTAGATAGGTAGGAGGAGGAGGTATTGTATAGTGTACTTGGCAGCGGGATATACAGCACCTTATGTAGTGTTATTCTTCCTTCTGTCCTCCGTGATAGATGGATTGATAATTAGGTAGATAGGTAGGAGGAAGAGGTATTGTGTAGTGTACTTGGCAGCGGGATAAACAGCACCTTATGTAGTGTTATTCTTCCTTCTCTCCTCCGTGATAGATGGATTGATAAATAGGTAGATAGGTAGGAGGAGGAGCTATTGTGTAGTGTACATGGCAGCGGGATATACAGCACCTTATGTAGTGTTATTCTTCCTTCTCTCCTCCATGATAGATGGATTGATAATTAGGTAGATAGGTAGGAGAAGGAGGTATTGTGTAGTGTACTTGGCTGCGGTATATACAGCACCTTATGTAGTGTTATTCTTCCTTCTCTCCTCCGTGATAGATGGATTGATAATTAGGTAGATAGGTAGGAGGAGGAGGTATTGTGTAGTGTACTTGGCAGCGGGATATACAGTGCCTTATGTAGTGTTATTCTTCCTTCTCTCCTCCGTGATAGATGGATTGATAATTAGGTAGATAGGTAGGAGGAGGAGGTATTGTGTAGTGTACTTGGCAGCGGCATATACATCACCTTATGTAGTCTTATTCTTCCTTCTCTCCTCCGTGATAGATGGATTTATAATTAGGTAGATAGGTAGGAGGAGGAGGTATTGTGTAGTGTACTTGGCAGCGGGATATACAGCACCTTATGTAGTGTTATTCTTCCTTCTCTCCTCCATGATAGATGGATTGATAATTAGGTAGATAGTGTTACGACTGGGGTTCAAATATATCAGGGCTCTTATTCATTGGACTAGTAATGGCATAAATGTTACAACGGAAAGCGCTAGCTCCAACCTCTGAAGTATATTCCCAGTGAACAAAGAACACAAATACTCTACAGAGTTCTATATGCAATAATAGGCTATCAAACTCTCAATAAATGTGCGTCTACACTAGGCTTAATGTTATGTGAAAACAGCCTATTACTACCTATAACCGAAGGTGCTTGGTTATGGTATACAAAGTAAGGTGGTAAGAGAAGTTACAGCTTACGTTACTTTAATCAATAAATGTCAGGCACTCCTGCATGAAAGAAAGTGCACTAAAGTCCTTCAACACTAACAAGGAATCTTCTTTAAATGTTAGATGTTATAAAGATGCTCGTATCGGAAATGGAACCCAAAAAGGCAGGCAGTGGAACAATGCTCGTGCAGGCTATGCACACAAAAAGGCAGAATATATAATGCCGTCGGAGCCAAGAATATCCTAAACACTACAACACTAATAATAATCGCCACGACAATGCAGTATTCCTATCAACAAAAGAGCCTAAGTCGTTTGTGTCTCAATACATCAAACTAGGCTGCAAAATGCTTGTGTAATCATAAATGGGTATGCATAAAAAGAGTAATTAGGTTAATATACTTAATGTCTACTATGATTGATAAAGTCTAGCTAGAGTCAATGATACGAGATACTGGTGCGCATGGCATGCTGCATAGCCTAGTGCAAATCTCAAGTCTGTGCATCAAATATTACGTTATAATGAAGGGTAGCTCTCTTGAGAAACCTTAATACCGAAGTATTAAGCGTTCTCCTGGCGTACCTCAAAGACAAACAATCGAGACTAGAACAGTGCAGAATGGTATAGGCAAAAAGCCCTCATTCGTGCATGCTCTACTCTCAATGGCACACAGACTAGAATTTACTCAATCAACTCCAGTTCTCAGGTATGTCGTGCCGCTTTTAACTAAAGCCAGCACTCATAGGAAACAATACCTATTATATCAGACTCCCAGTCTAGCATTATCTAATCCAGCAGAACACTAATAATTATAGGAAGCGGCAATATGAAAGCCAACCAATGCTTCGTGATCCACTTATCTTAACAACTAACATACACAGGTTATATCAGACCTTAACACACAATACAACTGGCCAGCATGAAGCTGATTTTGCAGAGTTAACCAGAGGGGATATAATGTTAATAAAGGTGGTGAAAGATATAGACAATGAGAGAGATAGGCAGAGGAAAAGATTCTCAGGTGCGGAGCGGGGATAGATAGCAAGGGACAAAAAGATGGGTGTGTTCTAGAAACCAGATCTGAGGGAGAGAGTGGCGAGGAACCAGTATATATACTCGCACTAGCTCGAGCCGCGTGGGAAAACAGCGGTTACGAGTCAACTGACCACTAACAAAGCTCACAGCTTGGTAAGGACCTCCCTCCACCAACCCCCGCGAGGCAGCCAGCCGTGACGTCATCGAGCGGGACAAAAAACACTGCGCGCCCCCTCTCACTCTGTTCTACTCCCTCTCTCTCTCCCAGATCCTATCATTACTAGTTAATGACAAAACATATACTTTACAATTAAATATATAAAGCCTTGACATGGGCGAAAACAAAGAGCCTTTCTGGACTGCCCATGACACGAGCTTTCATATGAAATAAAGCACACTCGAATACATAAACTGTAGCCCCATCCACTGCCCTGGCGATCCTAGCGAGTCACTGTAGGACAAGCCATGCGGTTCTAACGGAGTGGTCAACATCACAATAGGTAGGAGGAGGAGGTATTGTGTAGTGTACTTGGCAGCGGGATATACAGCACCTTATGTAGTGTTATTCTT
Source organism: Lithodes maja (assembly GCA_037953745.1). Taxonomy (NCBI): domain Eukaryota; kingdom Metazoa; phylum Arthropoda; class Malacostraca; order Decapoda; family Lithodidae; genus Lithodes; species Lithodes maja. Next base: position 9,690 of record JBAKBP010025995.1, read on the forward strand.
CCTTCTCTCCTCCGTGATAGATGGATTGATAATTAGGTAGATAGGTAGGAGGAGGAGGTATTGTGTAGTGTACTTGGCAGCGGGATATACAGCACCTTATGTAGTGTTATTCTTCCTTCTCTCCTCCGTGATAGATGGATTGATAATTAGGTAGATAGGTAGGAGGAGGAGGTATTGTGTAGTGTACTTGGCAGCGGGATATACAGCACCTTATGTAGTGTTATTCTTCCTTCTCTCCTCCGTGATAGATGGATTGAAAATTAGGTAGATAGGTAGGAGGAGGAGGTATTGTGTAGTGTACTTGGCAGCGGGATATACAGCACCTTATTTAGTGCTATTCTTCCTTCTCTCCTCCGTGATAGATGGATTGATAATTAGGTAGATAGGTAGGAGGAGGAGGTATTGTGTAGTGTACTTGGCAGCGGGATAAACAGCACCTTATGTAGTGTTATTCTTCCTTCTCTCTTCCATGATAGATGGATTGATAAATAGGTAGATAGGTAGGAGGAGGAGCTATTGTGTAGTGTACTTGGCAGCGGGATATACAGCACCTTATGTAGTGTTATTCTTCCTTCTCTCCTCCGTGATAGATGGATTGATAATTAGGTAGATAGGTAGGAGAAGGAGGTATTGTGTAGTGTACTTGGCTGCGGGATATACAGCACCTTATGTAGTGTTATTCTTCCTTCTCTCCTCCGTGATAGATGGATTGATAATTAGGTAGATAGGTAGGAGGAGGAGGTATTGTGTAGTGTACTTGGCAGCGGGATATACAGTGCCTTATGTAGTGTTATTCTTCCTTCTCTCCTCCGTGATAGATGGATTGATAATTAGGTAGATATGTAGGAGGAGGAGATATTGTGTAGTGTACTTGGCAGCGGGATATACAGCACCTTTTGTAGTGTTATTCTTCTAACTCTCCTCTGTGATAGATGGATTGATAATTAGGTAGATAGGTAGGAGGAGGAGGTATTGTATAGTGTACTTGGCAGCGGGATATACAGCACCTTATGTAGTGTTATTCTTCCTTCTGTCCTCCGTGATAGATGGATTGATAATTAGGTAGATAGGTAGGAGGAAGAGGTATTGTGTAGTGTACTTGGCAGCGGGATAAACAGCACCTTATGTAGTGTTATTCTTCCTTCTCTCCTCCGTGATAGATGGATTGATAATTAGGTAGATAGGTAGGAGGAGGAGGTATTGTGTAGTGTACTTGACAGCGGGATATACAGCACCATATGAAGTGTAATTCTTCCTTCTCTCCTCCGTGAAAGATGGATTGATAATTAGGTAGATAGGTAGTAGGAGGAGGTATTGTGTAGTGTACTTGGCAGTGGGATATACAGCACCTTATGTAGTGTTATTCTTCCTTCTCTCCTCCGTGATAGATGGATTGATAATTAGGTAGATAGGTAGGAGGAGGAGGTATTGTGTAGTGTACTTGGCAGCGGGATATACAGCACCTTATGTAGTGTTATTCTTCCTTCTCTCCTCCGTGATAGATGGATTGATAATTAGGTAGATAGGTAGGAGGAAGAGGTATTGTCTAGTGTACTTGGCAGCGGGATATACAGCACCTTATGTAGTGTTATTCTTCCTTCTCTCCTCCGTGATAGATGGATTGATAATTAGGTAGATAGGTATGAGGAGGAGGTATTGTGTAGTGTACTTGGCAGCCGGATATACAGCACCTTATGTAGTGTTATTCTTCCTTCTCTCCTCCATGATAGATGGATTGATAAATAGGTAGATAGGTAGGAGGAGGAGGTATTGTGTAGTGTACTTGGCATAGGGATATACAGCACCTTATGTAGTGTTATTCTTCCTTCTCTTCTCCGTGATAGATGGATTGATAATTAGGTAGATAGGTAGGAGGAGGAGGTATTGTCTAGTCTACTTGGAGGAGGTATTGTCTAGTGTACTTGGAGGAGGTATATATTTTCTAGTGTACTTGGCAGCGGGATATACAGCACCTTATGTAGTGTTATTCTTCCTTCTCTCCTCCGTGATAGATGGATTGATAATTAGGTAGATAGGTAGGAGGAGGAGGTATTGTGTAGTGTACTTGGCAGTGGGATATACAGCACCTTATGTAGTGTTATTCTTCCTTCTGTCCTCCGTGATAGATGGATTGATAATTAGGTAGATAGGTAGGAGGAGGAGGTATTGTGTAGTGTACTCGGCAGTGGGATATACAGCACCTTATGTAGTGTTGTTCTTCCTTCTCTCCTCCGTGATAGATGGATTGATAATTAGGTAGATAGGTAGGATGAGGAGGTATTGTGTAGTGTACTTGGCAGCGGGATATACAGCACCTTATGTACTGTTATTCTTCCTTCTCTCCTCCATAATAGATGGATTGATAATTAGGTAGATAGGTAGGAGGAGGAGGTATTGTGTAGTGTACTTGGCAGCGGGATATACAGCACCTTATGTAGTGTTATTCTTCCTTCTCTCCTCCGTGATAGATGGATTGATAATTAGGTAGATAGGTAGGAGGAGGAGGTATTGTGTAGTGTACTTGGCAGCGTGATATACAGCACCTTATGTAGTGTTATTCTTCCTTCTCTCCTCCGTGATAGATGGATTGATAATTAGGTAGATAGGTAGGAGGAGGAGGTATTGTGTAGTGTACTTGGCAGTGGGATATACAGCACCTTATGTAGTGTTATTCTTCCTTCTCTCCTCCGTGATAGATGGATTGATAATTAGGTAGATAGGTAGGAGGAGGAGGTATTGTGTAGTGTACTTGGCAGCGGGATATACAGCACCTTATGTAGTGTTATACTTCCTTCTCTCCTCCGTGATAGATGGATTGATAATTAGGTAGATAGGTAGGAGGAGGAGGTATTGTGTAGTGTACTTGGCAGCGGGATATACAGCACCTTATGTACTGTTATTCTTCCTTCTCTCCTCCGTGATAGATGGATTGATAATTAGGTAGATAGGTAGGAGGAGGAGGTATTGTGTAGTGTACTTGGCAGCGGGATATACAGCACCTTATGTAGTGTTATTCTTCCTTCTCTCCTCCGTGATAGATGGATTGATAATTAGGTAGATAGGTAGGAGGAGGAGGTATTGTGTAGTGTACTTGGCAGTGGGATATACAGCACCTTATGTACTGTTATTCTTCCTTCTCTCCTCCGTGATAGATGGATTGATAATTAGGTAGATAGTGTTACGACTGGGGTTCAAATATATCAGGGCTCTTATTCATTGGACTAGTAATGGCATAAATGTTGCAACGGAAAGCGCTAGCTCCAACCTCTGAAGTATATGCCCAGTGAACAAAGAACACAAATACTCTACAGAGTTCTATATGCAATAATAGGCTATCAAACTCTCAATAAATGTGCGTCTACTCTAGGCTTAATGTTATGTGAAAACAGCCTATTACTACCTATAACCGAAGGTGCTTGGTTATGGTATACAAAGTAAGGTGGTAAGAGAAGTTACAGCTTACGTTACTTTAATCAATAAATGTCAGGCACTCCTGCATGAAAGAAAGTGCACTAAAGTCCTTCAACACTAACGAGGAATCTTCTTTAAATGTTAGATGTTATAAAGATACTCGTATCGGAAATGGAACCCAAAAAGGCAGGCAGTGGAACAATGCTCGTGCAGGCTATGCACACAAAAAGGCAGAATATATAATGCCGTCGGAGCCAAGAATATCCTAAACACTACAACACTAATAATAATCGCCACGACAATGCAGTATTCCTATCAACAAAAGAGCCTAAGTCGTTTGTGTCTCAATACATCAAACTAGGCTGCGAAATGCTTGTGTAATCATAAATGGGTATGCATAAAAAGAGTAATTAGGTTAATATACTTAATGTCTACTACGATTGATAAAGTCTAGCTAGAGTCAATGATACGAGATACTGGTGCGCATGGCATGCTGCATAGCCTAGTGCAAATCTCAAGTCTGTGCGTCAAATATTACGTTATAATGAAGGGTAGCTCTCTTGAGAGCGTTCTCCTGGCGTACCTCAAAGACAAACAATCGAGACTAGAACAGTGCAGAATGGTATAGGCAAAAAGCCCTCATTCGTGCATGCTCTACTCTCAATGGCACACAGACTAGAATTTACTCAATCAACTCCAGTTCTCAGGTATGTCGTGCCGCTTTTAACTAAAGCCAGCACTCATAGGAAACAATACCTATTATATCAGACTCCCAGTCTAGCATTATCTAATCCAGCAGAACACTAATAATTATAGGAAGCGGCAATATGAAAGCCAACCAATGCTTCGTGATCCACTTATCTTAACAACTAACATACACAGGTTATATCAGACCTTAACACACAATACAAAGGCCAGCATGAAGCTGATTTTGCAGAGTTAACCAGAGGGGATATAATGTTAATAAAGGTGGTGAAAGATATAGACAATGAGAGAGATAGGCAGAGGAAAAGATTCTCAGGTGCGGAGCGGGGATAGATAGCAAGGGACAAAAAGATGGGTGTGTTCTAGAAACCAGATCTGAGAGAGAGAGTGGCGAGGAACCAGTATATATACTCGCACTAGCTCGAGCCGCGTAGGAAAACAGCGGTTACGAGTCAACTGACCACTAACAAAGCTCACAGCTTGGTAAGGACCTCCCTCCACCAACCCCCGCGAGGCAGCCAGCCGTGACGTCATCGAGCGGGACAAAAAACACTGCGCGCCCCCTCTCACTCTGTTCTACTCCCTCTCTCTCTCCCAGATCCTATCATTACTAGTTAATGACAAAACATATACTTTACAATTAAATATATAAAGCCTTGACATGGGCGAAAACAAAGAGCCTTTCTGGACTGCCCATGACACGAGCTTTCATATGAAATAAAGCACACTCGAATACATAAACTGTAGCCCCATCCACTGCCCTGGCGATCCTAGCGAGTCACTGTAGGACAAGCCATGCGGTTCTAACGGAGTGGTCAACGTCACAATAGGTAGGAGGAGGAGGTATTGTGTAGTGTACTTGGCAGCGGGATATACAGCACCTTATGTAGTGTTATTCTTCCTTCTCTCCTCCGTGATAGATGGATTGATAATTAGGTAGATAGGTAGGAGGAGGAGGTATTGTGTAGTGTACTTGGCAGCGGGATATACAGCACCTTATGTAGTGTTATTCTTCCTTCTCTCCTCCGTGATAGATGGATTGAAAATTAGGTAGATAGGTAGGAGGAGGAGGTATTGTGTAGTGTACTTGGCAGCGGGATATACAGCACCTTATGTAGTGTTATTCTTCCTTCTCTCCTCCGTGATAGATGGATTGAAAATTAGGTAGATAGGTAGGAGGAGGAGGTATTGTGTAGTGTACTTGGCAGCGGGATATACAGCACCTTATGTAGTGCTATTCTTCCTTCTCTCCTCCGTGATAGATGGATTGATAATTAGGTAGATAGGTAGGAGGAGGAGGTATTGTGTAGTGTACTTGGCAGCGGGATATACAGCACCTTATGTAGTGTTATTCTTCCTTCTCTCCTCCATGATAGATGGTTTGATAATTAGGTAGATAGGTAGGAGGAGGAGGTATTGTGTAGTGTACTTGGCAGCGGGATATACAGCACCTTATGTAGTGTTATTCTTCTTTCTCTCCTCCGTGATAGATGGATTGATAAATAGGTAGATAGGTAGGAGGAGGAGGTATTGTCTAGTGTACTTGGAGGAGGTATTGTCTAGTGTACTTGGAGGAGGTATTGTCTAGTGTACTTGGAGGAGGTATACATTGTCTAGTGTACTTGGCAGCGGGATATACAGCACCTTATGTAGTGTTATTCTTCCTTCTCTCCTCCGTGATAGATGGATTGATAATTAGGTAGATAGGTAGGAGGAGGAGGTATTGTGTAGTGTACTTGGCAGTGGGATATACAGCACCTTATGTAGTGTTATTCTTCCTTCTGTCCTCCGTGATAGATGGATTGATAATTAGGTAGATAGGTAGGAGGAGGAGGTATTGTGTAGTGTACTTGGCAGCGGGATATACAGCACCTTATGTAGTGTTATTCTTCCTTCTCTCCTCCGTGATAGATGGATTGATAATTAGGTAGATAGGTAGGAGGAGGAGGTATTGTGTAGTGTACGTGTGTGTCGAGCCTTTGAAGGGAGAGGACGTATGGATTTTTCTCTCCGTGGTGAACAGCAAGTTAGTGAGGGAAGGGGTGGTGATGGAATTGTGAAATATACAACAGGGTGAGTGGGAAATTACGGTGATTTGATATTGGGTGAAACTCTGGAGTTCTATCTAACCAAAATCAAACAACATGTGAAAGAAGAGACAGAAAATTGAAGAGTGCTGTGCCAGGCAGCGAGGGAGGCGTAAGGACGAGGGGCAAGCCGATGCCAGGCAAAATACCCTCCACCCGTGACTGTCTCCAGCCAACACCACTCACCCTAGGGTGTGCCCCCCCCCCCCCCTTCCCCACCCACATCCCATCTGTCATCGCGCCAGTGCATGGAGAAGCTGGTCGTGTGAAAGTGGACCGAAATATTCTGCATGGCGCTAATGCTGAGAGGACGACTGCAGCAGGGGGAAGTATGCAGGAGAGAGACAGCGAAGTACAGCAGAGGCGAAAAGGCGGAGTAAGGGAATAGAGGAAGGAGCCATAAACCTCGCTGACCACAACACTCCCCCCCCCCCCCCCTCTCTACCTCTCCTCCCCTCGCTTAAAGTAATATGATACCTGACAGTATGAAAGCAAAACAAAAGTGTATTTAAGTATGGTTCTTATCTAAATCCATGGGGGAGATTTGTATTGAAAACAAAATGTCAGTGGTAGTTTTTGATGCAATGCAGCTTAAAAATAAATGTGTGTTTGTGTAAGAGTAGTAGCAGCTACTGTATAATAGAGAGAGAGAAACACAGTGACAACAAGTATTCAACCCCCCCCTCCCCCCCTCCCATCCTTACCCACACATTCACTTCCTCCCCTCTCCTTCCCTCTTCCTTCCACTTTCCACTTTCCTCAATGTCCCTCATGCTAATAATTTACATGAGTAACATGATGTAATATTTTGTACATATTTTTGACTTGAAAATAATTAAATCTTAGGACATAATTGGCTGGTTTCCATTTAAAGTTAGGCATATTTAGAATGTAAAGCGGCTCAAATTGCCAAGGTTTCTTTAGCTTTGTATAGAGTCATTTAGCTTTGAGGAAACAGGCCGATTATATTAGGTAGGGTTATATATGATTTATGGCCGAGTCAGGAAATCAGACTTGAAGTGGTATATTTCATGTGAGAGTTATCTCTAACGAACTAGTAACTAAGTATACTATTTAAAATAAGGTATAATTCGCTGATATATTATGTGCATACTGATAACCAGGACCTTTTTCTCAAACTAATAGTAGATTTCTAACATCCTTCTTTAATCCTTAGCACTATTGTGACACTTGTCTTTTTAATAATTTTACTCTCTTAATTAGTGTATTTCCTTTCTCACTACAATAATCGTTTTGTATTAAATATATATATATATATATATATATATATATATATATATATATATATATATCCGGTGTATATATACCGTATATATATATATATTTTTTTTTTCCGTGGTTATTCTGTGTGCGTATTTTTAAACACTACTTTTATTTTACTTTATTTTTCTATTTTCTTTTGCACTCACTGTCTTGTAATATAGCCTGATCTTCTGTAGCCTTGCATCATAGTTACTAGGTGAGTTAAATAACTTATCTTACTCTTTCTATCTCTAACGCTACTCATAGGATGTTTACATTTTCACCTTTATCGGGCAGAGGCTCGTCCCTTAGGAAGAAATGATAGATAGACTCAGTATTAGGGAATAGGTAGGAAATTATGATAATAAGACAAGATGATATTAACTCGGTCCCAGTCGAGGAATAATCCTGATGACAGACAAAACGCAGTGAGAGATGCAGTACAAATGAACCGTGAAACAGATGTGACGCCCAGTGCGTGGCAACGCAACCTGATTGTACTCCTTGGTACTCCACTGTACCGCCACGGTACCGCGTTGTAACGTGCTGGCTGCTTATATTGAGTGTGACAACGTATAACTATGTTCTTTGTATCTCTGCAAAGGTCTCGTCATGTGCTAACCAGTGGTGGGTTTTGTTTTAAGCCATGTCGAGACCTTCCATTTAATATGTAGTATCAATAGAGAAGTTGATAGATGAGACAATAGGAATTCAGAGAGAGAGAGTGAGTTAGACTTCAGAGCGAGAGGGTAGCGGTGCGCCACGCTGCCGGGGGGGTGGTTGCCAGACGTATGGACCGGTTGGCAGCCCTGCGCTTATAGCTAGGTAGGTGCGACAGGGTTGGTAGTACATTGCCGCCTGCCTATGCTGCCTGGGCTGCCCATGTTGTCGTACAGCACATTGCCTGGAGGCTCGCTGTGTGCTCTATGACCAGGTTGCCTAGAACCTTTGAGATTCTAACATCCCTTGCCCTCTCTCCCAATTTCTCACGGTTGCACTCTTTCTCTCTGACGACATTACTCTCATTTCATTCTTCTCTCTATTTAAATGCATACCCTTCCCTTGAGGTCCTAAAGGAGTTTCAGCACTCACCTCTCGTATTACTCTTAGGACAAGCATATATTTACATGTATTAGATTTAAGGGGTTAATGTGAACAGCGATCTTCTTGATGAGGATAGTTGGTGAACGTTCTACATGTTCACGAGTTATATGCCCAGCTCATCATCCAATTTGTGACTAGACTAGTGCCATGTGTAAGAGCCCGACCATGCCCAGGAGTTGTCTGTAGAGGGGCGAGGACTTAGCCTTGATTTGCCTACCGAGCCAGGAGCGAGTGCAGTACCAGAGACTACAGCTCGCTCGTAGTGCCGGTATAGTAGAGTAACGTAATTTATCTGTCCTTGTGTTCTCTACAGTCTTTTCCTGGGTTCTCGCTTTCGGTGCTGGGACTCGTTGTTCCTGTGACTTGGCCTGCTAGCTAGAACACATGGGGATGATGAGTGGGTTATATCTTTATTTTACTATGCATTGCAGCTCTCTTTAAGTTTATGTATGTAACACTTTACAATACACATTACTCACACACAAGACAACACTATTAATACTTTCATGTATCAATTAACTGCACTGTCGTTTTGCTGCTGTGTCCGGAGTTCCGTTGCGTAGGGCGCATACGGACTCAGAGGGGAGACAGAGTGAGAGAAGCGAAGTAGCCTATGCGGTAGTAGGCTACCGGCGCAGTACTGTTGCCTGCAACCTTTTAGTTATTCCAAGTATAGATTCATTATTACAATAAGTGACTACTATTTATGTTCCTTCCATGTGTATTATTAGGTATCTACTGGATCATGAACATCTTGTATGCTACATGCTAGTGCATGTTAGTAGGGGACAGTTATTCTAGTGCACGCGCTTTCAAGTAGGCGTGTACATTTGTCATTTAGCATTTCACTGTCATACCTTTAGCCTGCTTCTATTCTACATTATTAGAGGCTTAATATTAACGTAGTTTCTTGAGTATTGCATTTCTTTAGTAATAACGTAACCTATAAATGTCTGAGGGAGTTTAGCCTCATAGCCTACCCCTGTTGTACACTTTCGCCGAGTTAAGGTACCTCGTTACCATAGACGATAACTCTGTAGGGCGTTGGTGCTTTTGTTGTCTGGAGCATATAGTATTTGGGACTGGAATCGAGCATGTCGTTGTCACATAAGCCATTTCTGTCCTACGATCAAGAATCCCGAATATGTATTGCCGATCCAGCCGTAACAAAATGGCGACCTTGCACAAGATTCAGTAGTATCCTATCACATGTTTTTTGGAGAACTATTCTATGCTACCTAGTAGAGCTGGCTAGAATTTTCTTGCATATTGGAGGAATTTTTATTGTGTCATTATTGTATTGGTGGACTTGCAGATTGTTTCGTTGGGGGTGTCTAGAGTAGAGTCATTCAAGCATCTTTAACATTTTGTGAGTCGAGACTGCAATTAGTAATAAGCACTTCTTTTTTTTTTATGAACAGCAATTGTATAACCAGCACTATGTCTAATGACTCATCATTTACGGGGGAGGATAACACGGTACAGCCTAGTGACCAGCAAGTACAACAGATATTTAGGGAGGGGAGTGTTATAAGTGGAGAGAGGGATGCCCGGGCATTTTTGCAGACACCTTTGACCGAACAGCGCCTGCAGGCTATTGATTGTTACGGTCTTCGCTGTTTAGCCACGGTTTTGGGGCGGGACTGTCCTGACAGTTGGCCCAAGAAGAATTTGGTGGCATGTTTGTTGGGTGATGGCGATGGGGCGGTGGGTGGAGTGGGGTCTTGGGGGGTTCCCTCCAAGCCTCCATTCCACTCTACCCCTGAGCTGGGCCCTCAGCCAGCGAGTCTTAGCACGATGCAGCAGGAGGGTTCTCAATGGCAAGCTGGCTTACCCGTAAACACGTCTCGGTGTGGATCCCCCATTTTGTGCTCTCCCCCCCCAGGCCTGTCTCCTGAGATGTTATTTCAGCTAGAACTAGCTAAGTTTAAGCTGCAGGAGACTCAGATACAACAGGCTAGTATAGAACGCATAGAGGTTGCTAGAATCCAAGCCAATCAGGATGCAACCAGGTACCAGGCTGAAATGGATGTCGAGAAGTCTAGAGTAGAGACCACGGGGCGTCATCTCGGTGGTGGGCACCGGGTTACAGACTCACTTTCGCATTTAATTAAGTTAGTACCCGCATTTGATGAGACAGCAGTGACTGAGTTTTTTGCTCGTTTCGAAAAGAAGTGTCGTGAGTATGACTGGCCGGAGGTTAAATGGGCAGCATTAGTTTCATCACGTCTAGTGGGTAAGGGGTTGAAAGCCTACGATGCACTGTCACTGGACGAGAGTGTAGTGTATGGACTGGTGAAGGAGGCTGTGCTCCGGGCCTACGAACTGCAACCCGAAACTTATAGATTGAAGTTCCGTGGCGTGAATAAGAAGAGCGACGTCAGTTTTATGGAGCACGCACGGGACTTAACAGATGCAGGTAATAACTGGTTTCGGTCCGAGCACGCAGAGTCGGCTGAGGAAATTAAGCAACTTTTCTATCTGGAACAGTTTTACAAATGTACTGGAACCGATCTAACGCTGAACATTAAGGAAAAATGTCCCAAGACAGTAGAGGAGGCTGCCAAGATGGCAGACCTCAGATTATCATTGATTCGTGGTTGCGGTGCCGCTCAGAGGGCTGAGTCAGGGCAGAAGGGGCGCTATACCCCACCCACCAGAGTTTTCGATAATAACAAATCCTATGACACACATAACCACACTAAATGCATTGCACCTAATAACACCTACAAACACAAGCCTCTCCCGTTTACTAAAGGTCAGGCCCCTTCTTCGCCCGCACAAGGGAAGAAGCCCATTGGGGATGTGAAATGTTACAAATGTCAGAAGCTAGGCCATTATTCACGTGAGTGCCCTAGTAACACTCCCGCTAAGCCGGTGTCATTGGTTCACAGTATCGGTGTGTCTCTGAAGGCTGCAGCAACTGCCTGGGGTAGGTTGTCAGCAGCTGAGGCACACGCGGTAAAGAAGCGTACGGAAGGCTCGACACATGTCCGGGACACTTTCTGTGGCCATCGGGGGCACGGGTTTGTGAGCTGGGGGAGTGAACTACGGAGGGTTGACTTGCTGAGGGATACGGGGGCTTCGCAAACTTTGTTGAGGAACTTCACAGGGAAACCGATAAATGCGGCCAGAGTTGTTGTGGTGCAGGGTATAAATGCTACGAGGTCATACCGACTTGTGAGGTTGGAGTTGAGAGTGGGAGAGGTGTGCAGGGAGCTGGATGTAGGGATCGTTGAGTGTTTGCCAGTTGAGGGCGTCGACCTTCTTCTCGGCAACGACTTTGCGGTGCCCACTTCCGGGACTCCACCCTTAGTCGTTGCCGAGAGGGCAGCCGACGTGGATGGTGAGAATCGGGAATGGGTTGGGAGGTGCCAACAGGATGAGATGGCCTGTGTGGTAACCCGATCTCGCTCTGCGGCTCCTGCACAGCCTAGCACTCAACCTCGGGGACAGTGGAGGAAGGATCAGGAGAAGGTTGCTAAGGGCAGGAAAAGGGACATTGATTCTGCTGCACTTCTCGGTGATTCGGTACTTGGACCTATAATAAACACGGGAGTTGACTCTGGCCCAGATATGGTGTGTAACAAGGCAGAGTTGGGTAAGACTTCGCGTGAGGCAAGAGCTGTAGCGAGAGCCACTAAGGCAGTAGAGCCTACTAGCCGGGGTAATGTCTTATTACAAAACCATCTTGATGCATTGACGCCCAGGGACATTAGTGAGCAGCAGCTGCAAGACGCTAGCCTAGCTCGTTATAGCAATGGTGCCATAGAGTTGGAGGAAGATGGGGATGCGAAGCCGGGAGATTTCTTTAGGCTCAACAGGATATTGTACCGCAGATTTCTAGACCCCAAATCGAAGTGGGAGGGCGGTGCGAGGGTAGTAGACCAGGTGGTTGTTCCAAATAAGTATAGAGAGTCCTTATTATGTCTGGCGCATGATGTGCCGGTGGCGGGTCATTTGGGGGTAACAAAAACATTGGCGGCATTGGGCCGGTTTTTCTGGTGGCCTGGGGTCAAGGCTGATGTCTGTGCATGGGTGGCTGGGTGTGCGACCTGCCAGACAACGGGGAAGCCTAACCAGACAATCCCGAAGGCACCTTTGTTTCCCATACCTGTCACCGGGCCTCCGTTCAGCAAAGTTGTAGTAGATTTGGTTGGCCCTTTCCCGCCTACTAGTAGTGGCAATAAATTCCTGTTGACAATCATGGATGTGGCTACGAGATACCCGGACGCATACCCCATGAGAAACGGCTCGGCAAAGGCAGTTGTTAAAAACTTATTATTGTTCTGTTCCCGTTATGGATTTCCACGTGAGGTGCAGTCAGACCAGGGGAGCAATTTTACATCCAAATTGTTCAAGCAAACCCTTCAGTTGCACGGTATATGTTCTGTAGTGTCGTCAGCCTACCATCCCGAGAGTCAGGGAGTCTTGGAGCGGTGGCACTCGACCCTGAAGAGTATGCTACGCTGTTACTGTGCAGAACATGACACTGATTGGGATTTGGGTCTGCCGTATGTTCTGTTCGCTGCACGTGAAGTCCCAGGAGAGAGCCTGGGGTTCAGTCCAAATCAACTAGTCTTTGGCCATAATGTGAGAGGACCTTTAAGTATGGTGAAAGAGATCTGGGAGGGCGAAGAGAAGCCGGGGTCTGTACTTAAATATATCCTTGAGAGCCGGGAGAGACTTATAGGTTGCATGGCAGCGGCAGGTAATAACTTGGTTAATGCACAGGCGGTCATGAAGCACCAGTATGACGCCAAGGTGAAGCTTCGGGAGTTTTCGGTGGGTCAGGAGGTAATGTTGCTTTTACCTTTGCCTGGACACCCCCTTTCTGCCAAGTTTATTGGGCCGTATGTGGTGGCTAAGAAACTGTCCGACCTTGATTATCTCGTTGCAACACCTGACCGTAGAAAAAAACATCAGTTATGTCATGTTAACCTCATGAAAGAGTATGTGAGACGCCCCTCAGAGCCTCTCACTGTCCCTGTGCTGGCCTGCAGCGGCCAGGGTGGAGAAGGAGGTGGGGACAGTCATGCTGCTGAGGAGGATAGCTGGGACTGTGTCATTTCCGCGGAACAGTGGGCGGGGAATACTGAACAAGAGGCTAGGCAAGCTGTAAGTCACCTGCCTGAGCACCAGGGTGCTGCTGTCCTAGGCCTGTTCAGGTCATACCCCTCTGTTTTCGCCGAACACCCAGGTCTCACTACTCAGGTAACGCACGACGTGGACGTCGGTGATAATGTGCCCTTCAAGTCAGTGCCCTACCGTGTGCCCCCGGTAAAGTTGCCAGCTTTACGGGAGGAGTTAAAGTACATGGTTGAGAGAGGGATGATCACTGAAGGTTATGTGAAGTGGACATCACCCGTCACGTTGCAGCCAAAACCTGACGGCAAGGTGCGGTTCTGCATAGATTTTCGTAGGCTAAATGGCTTGACCACTACCAACCCTTACCCTTTGCCTCGAGTTGACGACAGCGTGGACAAGATAGGGAATGCAAAGTACCTTACTAAAATTGATCTTGTAAAAGGCTACTGGCAAGTACCCCTGTCGGACCGAGCTAAGCAAGTTTGTGGTTTTGTGGTAGATGGCAAGACCTACCAATGTAACGTAATGCCTTATGGGCTTAAGAACGCACCTGCCACGTTTCAGAACCTGATGAACGATATTTGTGACGAAATCCCTAACTGCACGGTCTACCTTGATGACGTGATAGTGTATGATGACAATTTTGAAAATCACCTAAGGCACTTAGAGACCCTGTTTGGGAAGTTGCACGATGCTGGGCTGGTGGTGAACCTGAGGAAGTGCGAGTTTGTAAAGGCTACTGTGCAGTATCTTGGCTTCGTGGTCGGGTTAGGCCGGGTGTGCCCCCCCCTGAGCAAGATACAGGCTATCAATATGTTTCCCAGGCCCACCACTAAGCGCCAGGTCATGCGGTTCCTAGGTATGATAGGCTATTATAGGCGCTTCATCCGGGGATACTCTACTGTCTTAGCACCGTTAACTGATCTACTGTCGAAGTCAGTGAAGTTCTGTTGGGCTGCGGAGTGTCAGAGGGCTTTCGACCTAGTCAAGCACCTGCTGTGTACACATCCGATTTTGAGAGCCCCAGACTTCTCCAGGAGTTTTCAGCTGGCGACTGATGCCAGCGGTGTGGGTGCCGGGGCAGTGTTACTGCAGACTGATTCCGAGGGCTTGGAACACCCAGTGAGCTTCTTTTCTCGCAAGTTTAATTCGGCACAAAGGAATTACTCAACTATAGAGAAGGAGCTTCTTGCTATCGTTTTGTCGCTCAAACATTTCGAAGTTTATGTTCCAGCCTACGGCCCGTTAGTGACGATTTATACGGACCATCATCCCTTGAAATTCCTAAATCAGTTTCACAATCGGAATATGCGGTTGACCAGGTGGTCCCTAATGCTCCAAGAGTATAATCTCAACATTCAGCATATTGCCGGGAGTGAGAACGTGATAGCAGATTGTCTATCAAGGGTTGATGATCCAGGATAGTCGTGCACGGTGTGTGGATTGAGCAGGAGTAAAATTAGGCTATCATAACGCCGTCCAAAAAGATTATAAAACAATAAAATAAACGAGAATTTTTTTTTTAGTTTTGTAAGTCTTTATTGTTGTAGCATGATGCATGCGATATTGTGTTTTATGTATAATTCACACTTCAGTTGTTGTGCACCTTTTGCAATTAGTGGCAGCTAAGGGTAGCAGGTCGGTTGGTTGCCTATCAGATTTTGATAATGCTTCTAAGGTCGATTATCTAAAATCTTGGGGGGGCTGTGACGCACCCAGTGCCTGGCAACGCAACCTGATTGTACTCCTTGGTACTCCACTGTACCGCCACGGTACCGCGCTGTACCGTGCTGGCTGCTTATATTGAGTGTGACAACGTATAACTATGTTCTTTGTATCTCTGCAAAGGTCTCGTCATGTGCTAACCAGTGGTGGGTTTTGTTTTAAGCCATGTCGAGACCTTCCATTTAATATGTAGTATCAATAGAGAAGTTGATAGATAAGACAATAGGAATTCAGAGAGAGAGAGTGAGTTAGACTTCAGAGCGAGAGGGTAGCAACGCGCCACGCTGCCGGAGTGGTGGTTGCCAGACGTATGGACCGGTTGGCAGCCTTGCGCTTATAGCTAGGTGCGACAGGGTTGGTAGTCCATTGCCGCCTGCCTATGCTGCCTGGGTTGCCCATGTTGTCGTACTGCACATTGCATGGAGGCTCGCTGTGTGTTCCATGATCAGGTTGCCTAGAACCTTTGAGATTCTAACATCCCTTGCCCTCTCTCCCAATTTCTCACGGTTGCACTCTTTCTCTCTGACGACATTACTCTCATTTCATTCTTCTCTCTATTTAAATGCATACCCTTCCCTTGAGGTCCTAAAGGAGTTTCAGCACTCACCTCTCGTATTACTCTTAGGACAAGCATATATTTACATGTATTAGATTTAAGGGGTTAATGTGAACAGCGATCTTCTTGATGAGGATAGTTGGTGAACGTTCTACATGTTCACGAGTTATATGCCCAGCTCATCATCCAATTTGTGACTAGACTAGTGCCATGTGTAAGAGCCCGACCATGCCCAGGAGTTGTCTGTAGAGGGGCGAGGACTTAGCCTTGATTTGCCTACCGAGCCAGGAGCGAGTGCAGTACCAGAGACTACAGCTCGCTCGTAGTGCCGGTATAGTAGAGTAACGTAATTTATCTGTCCTTGTGTTCTCTACAGTCTTTTCCTGGGTTCTCGCTTTCGGTGCTGGGACTCGTTGTGCCTGTGACTTGGCCTGCTAGCTAGAACACATGGGGATGATGAGTGGGTTATATCTTTATTTTACTATGCATTGCAGCTCTCTTTAAGTTTATGTATGTAACACTTTACAATACACATTACTCACACACAAGACAACACTATTAATACTTTCATGTATCAATTAACTGCACTGTCGTTTTGCTGCTGTGTCCGGAGTTCTGTTGCGTAGGGCGCATACGGACTCAGAGGGGAGACAGAGTGAGAGAAGCGAAGTAGCCTATGCGGTAGTAGGCTACCGGCGCAGTACTGTTGCCTGCAACCTTTTAGTTATTCCAAGTATAGATTCATTATTACAATAAGTGACTACTATTTATGTTCCTTCCATGTGTATTATTAGGTATCTACTGGATCATGAACATCTTGTATGCTACATGCTAGTGCATGTTAGTAGGGGACAGTTATTCTAGTGCACGCGCTTTCAAGTAGGCGTGTACATTTGTCATTTAGCATTTCACTGTCATACCTTTAGCCTGCTTCTATTCTACATTATTAGAGGCTTAATATTAACGTAGTTTCTTGAGTATTGCATTTCTTTAGTAATAACGTAACCTATAAATGTCTGAGGGAGTTTAGCCTCATAGCCTACCCCTGTTGTACACTTTCGCCGAGTTAAGGTACCTCGTTACCATAGACGATAACTCTGTAGGGCGTTGGTGCTTTTGTTGTCTGGAGCATATAGTATTTGGGACTGGAATCGAGCGTGTCGTTGTCACATAAGCCATTTCTGTCCTACGATCAAGAATCCCGAATATGTATTGCCGATCCAGCCGTAACAAAATGGCGACCTTGCACAAGATTCAGTAGTATCCTATCACATGTTTTTTGGAGAACTATTCTATGCTACCTAGTAGAGCTGGCTAGAATTTTCTTGCATATTGGAGGAATTTTTATTGTGTCATTATTGTATTGGTGGACTTGCAGATTGTTTCGTTGGGGGTGTCTAGAGTAGAGTCATTCAAGCATCTTTAACATTTTGTGAGTCGAGACTGCAATTAGTAATAAGCACTTTTCTTTTTTTTATGAACAGCAATTGTATAACCAGCACTATGTCTAATGACTCATCATTTACGGGGGAGGATAACACGGTACAGCCTAGTAACCAGCAAGTACAACAGATGTTTAGGGAGGGGAGTGTTATAAGTGGAGAGAGGGATGCCCGGGCATTTTTGCAGACACCTTTGACCGAACAGCGCCTGCAGGCTATTGATTGTTACGGTCTTCGCTGTTTAGCCACGGTTTTGGGGCGGGACTGTCCTGACAGTTGGCCCAAGAAGAATTTGGTGGCATGTTTGTTGGGTGATGGCGATGGGGCGGTGGGTGGAGTGGGGTCTTGGGGGGTTCCCTCCAAGCCTCCATTCCACTCTACCCCTGAGCTGGGCCCTCAGCCAGCGAGTCTTAGCACGATGCAGCAGGAGGGTTCTCAAGGGCAAGCTGGCTTACCCGTAAACACGTCTCGGTGTGGATCCCCCATTTTGTGCTCTCCCCCCCCAGGCCTGTCTCCTGAGATGTTATTCCAGCTAGAACTAGCTAAGTTTAAGCTGCAGGAGACTCAGATACAACAGGCTAGTATAGAACGCATAGAGGTTGCTAGAATCCAAGCCAATCAGGATGCAACCAGGTACCAGGCTGAAATGGATGTCGAGAAGTCTAGAGTAGAGACCACGGGGCGTCATCTCGGTGGTGGGCACCGGGTTACAGACTCACTTTCGCATTTAATTAAGTTAGTACCCGCATTTGATGAGACAGCAGTGACTGAGTTTTTTGCTCGTTTCGAAAAGAAGTGTCGTGAGTATGACTGGCCGGAGGTTAAATGGGCAGCATTAGTTTCATCACGTCTAGTGGGTAAGGGGTTGAAAGCCTACGATGCACTGTCACTGGACGAGAGTGTAGTGTATGGACTGGTGAAGGAGGCTGTGCTCCGGGCCTACGAACTGCAACCCGAAACTTATAGATTGAAGTTCCGTGGCGTGAATAAGAAGAGCGACGTCAGTTTTATGGAGCACGCACGGGACTTAACAGATGCAGGTAATAACTGGTTTCGGTCCGAGCACGCAGAGTCGGCTGAGGAAATTAAGCAACTTTTCTATCTGGAACAGTTTTACAAATGCACTGGAACCGATCTAACGCTGAACATTAAGGAAAAATGTCCCAAGACAGTAGAGGAGGCTGCTAAGATGGCAGACTTCAGATTATCATTGATTCGTGGTTGCGGTGCCGCTCAGAGGGCTGAGTCAGGGCAGAAGGGGCGCTATACCCCACCCACCAGAGTTTTTGATAATAACAAATCCTATGACACACATAACCACACTAAATGCATTGCACCTAATAACACCTACAAACACAAGCCTCTCCCGTTTACTAAAGGTCAGGCCCCTTCTTCGCCCGCACAAGGGAAGAAGCCCATGGGGGATGTGAAATGTTACAAATGTCAGAAGCTAGGCCATTATTCACGTGAGTGCCCTAGTAACACTCCCGCTAAGCCGGTGTCATTGGTTCACAGTATCGGTGTGTCTCTGAAGGCTGCAGCAACTGCCCGGGGTAGGTTGTCAGCAGCTGAGGCACACGCGGTAAAGAAGCGTACGGAAGGCTCGACACCTGTCCGGGACACTTTCTGTCGCCATCGGGGGCACGGGTTTGTGAGCTGGGGGAGTGAACTACGGAGGGTTGACTTGCTTAGGGATACGGGGGCTTCGCAAACTTTGTTGAGGAACTTCACAGGGAAACCGATAAATGCGGCCAGAGTTGTTGTGGTGCAGGGTATAAATGCTACGAGGTCATACCCACTTGTGAGGTTGGAGTTGAGAGTGGGAGAGGTGTGCAGGGAGCTGGATGTAGGGATCGTTGAGTGTTTGCCAGTTGAGGGCGTCGACCTTCTTCTCGGCAACGACTTTGCGGTGCCCACTTCCGGGACTCCACCCTTAGTCGTTGCCGAGAGGGCGGCCGACGTGGATGGTGAGAATCGGGAATGGGTTGGGAGGTGCCAACAGGATGAGATGGCCTGTGTGGTAACCCGATCTCGCTCTGCGGCTCCTGCACAGCCTAGCACTCAACCTCGGGGACAGTGGAGGAAGGATCAGGAGAAGGTTGCTAAGGGCAGGAAAAGGGACATTGATTCTGCTGCACTTCTCGGTGATTCGGTACTTGGACCTATAATAAACACGGGAGTTGACTCTGGCCCAGATATGGTGTGTAACAAGGCAGAGTTGGGTAAGACTTCGCGTGAGGCAAGAGCTGTAGCGAGAGCCACTAAGGCAGTAGAGCCTACTAGCCGGGGTAATGTCTTATTACAAAACCATCTTGATGCATTGACGCCCAGGGACATTAGTGAGCAGCAGCTGCAAGACGCTAGCCTAGCTCGTTATAGCAATGGTGCCATAGAGTTGGAGGAAGATGGGGATGCGAAGCCGGGAGATTTCTTTAGGCTCAACAGGATATTGTACCGCAGATTTCTAGACCCCAAATCGAAGTGGGAGGGCGGTGCGAGGGTAGTAGACCAGGTGGTTGTTCCAAATAAGTATAGAGAGTCCTTATTGTGTCTGGCGCATGATGTGCCGGTGGCGGGTCATTTGGGGGTAACAAAAACATTGGCGGCATTGGGCAGGTTTTTCTGGTGGCCTGGGGTCAAGGCTGATGTCTGTGCATGGGTGGCTGGGTGTGCGACCTGCCAGACAACGGGGAAGCCTAACCAGACCATCCCGAAGGCACCTTTGTTTCCCATACCTGTCACCGGGCCTCCGTTCAGCAAAGTTGTAGTAGATTTGGTTGGCCCTTTCCCGCCTACTAGTAGTGGCAATAAATTCCTGTTGACAATCATGGATGTGGCTACGAGATACCCGGACGCATACCCCATGAGAAACGGCTCGGCAAAGGCAGTTGTTAAAAACTTATTATTGTTCTGTTCCCGTTATGGATTTCCACGTGAGGTGCAGTCAGACCAGGGGAGCAATTTTACATCCAAATTGTTCAAGCAAACCCTTCAGTTGCACGGTATATGTTCTGTAGTGTCATCAGCCTACCATCCCGAGAGTCAGGGAGTCTTGGAGCGGTGGCACTCGACCCTGAAGAGTATGCTACGCTGTTACTGTGCAGAACATGACACTGATTGGGATTTGGGTCTGCCGTATGTTCTGTTCGCTGCACGTGAAGTCCCAGGAGAGAGCCTGGGGTTCAGTCCAAATCAACTAGTCTTTGGCCATAATGTGAGAGGACCTTTAAGTATGGTGAAAGAGATCTGGGAGGGCGAAGAGAAGCCGGGGTCTGTACTTAAATATATCCTTGAGAGCCGGGAGAGACTTATAGGTTGCATGGCAGCGGCAGGTAATAACTTGGTTAATGCACAGGCGGTCATGAAGCACCAGTATGACGCCAAGGTGAAGCTTCGGGAGTTTTCGGTGGGTCAGGAGGTAATGTTGCTTTTACCTTTGCCTGGACACCCCCTTTCTGCCAAGTTTATTGGGCCGTATGTGGTGGCTAAGAAACTGTCCGACCTTGATTATCTCGTTGCAACACCTGACCGTAGAAAAAAACATCAGTTATGTCATGTTAACCTCATGAAAGAGTATGTGAGACGCCCCTCAGAGCCTCTCACTGTCCCTGTGCTGGCCTGCAGCGGCCAGGGTGGAGAAGGAGGTGGGGACAGTCATGCTGCTGAGGAGGATAGCTGGGACTGTGTCATTTCCGCGGAACAGTGGGCGGGGAATACTGAACAAGAGGCTAGGCAAGCTGTAAGTCACCTGCCTGAGCACCAGGGTGCTGCTGTCCTAGGCCTGTTCAGGTCATACCCCTCTGTTTTCGCCGAACACCCAGGTCTCACTACTCAGGTAACGCACGACGTGGACGTCGGTGATAATGTGCCCTTCAAGTCAGTGCCCTACCGTGTGCCCCCGGTAAAGTTGCCAGCTTTACGGGAGGAGTTAAAGTACATGGTTGAGAGAGGGATGATCACTGAAGGTTATGTGAAGTGGACATCACCCGTCACGTTGCAGCCAAAACCTGACGGCAAGGTGCGGTTCTGCATAGATTTTCGTAGGCTAAATGGCTTGACCACTACCAACCCTTACCCTTTGCCTCGAGTTGACGACAGCGTGGACAAGATAGGGAATGCAAAGTACCTTACTAAAATTGATCTTGTAAAAGGCTACTGGCAAGTACCCCTGTCGGACCGAGCTAAGCAAGTTTGTGGTTTTGTGGTAGATGGCAAGACCTACCAATGTAACGTAATGCCTTATGGGCTTAAGAACGCACCTGCCACGTTTCAGAACCTGATGAACGATATTTGTGACGAAATCCCTAACTGCACGGTCTACCTTGATGACGTGATAGTGTATGATGACAATTTTGAAAATCACCTAAGGCACTTAGAGACCCTGTTTGGGAAGTTGCACGATGCTGGGTTGGTGGTGAACCTGAGGAAGTGCGAGTTTGTAAAGGCTACTGTGCAGTATCTTGGCTTCGTGGTCGGGTTAGGCCGGGTGTGCCCCCCCCTGAGCAAGATACAGGCTATCAATATGTTTCCCAGGCCCACCACTAAGCGCCAGGTCATGCGGTTCCTAGGTATGATAGGCTATTATAGGCGCTTCATCCGGGGATACTCTACTGTCTTAGCACCGTTAACTGATCTACTGTCGAAGTCAGTGAAGTTCTGTTGGGCTGCGGAGTGTCAGAGGGCTTTCGACCTAGTCAAGCACCTGCTGTGTACACATCCGATTTTGAGAGCCCCAGACTTCTCCAGGAGTTTTCAGCTGGCGACTGATGCCAGCGGTGTGGGTGCCGGGGCAGTGTTACTGCAGACTGATTCCGAGGGCTTGGAACACCCAGTGAGCTTCTTTTCTCGCAAGTTTAATTCGGCACAAAGGAATTACTCGACTATAGAGAAGGAGCTTCTTGCTATCGTTTTGTCGCTCAAACATTTCGAAGTTTATGTTCCAGCCTACGGCCCGGTAGTGACGATTTATACGGACCATCATCCCTTGAAATTCCTAAATCAGTTTCACAATCGGAATATGCGGTTGACCAGGTGGTCCCTAATGCTCCAAGAGTATAATCTCAACATTCAGCATATTGCCGGGAGTGAGAACGTGATAGCAGATTGTCTATCAAGGGTTGATGATCCAGGATAGTCGTGCACGGTGTGTGGGTTGAGCAGGAGTAAAATTAGGCTATCATAACGCCGTCCAAAAAGATTATAAAACAATAAAATAAACGAGAATTTTTTTTTTAGTTTTGTAAGTCTTTATTGTTGTAGCATGATGCATGCGATATTGTGTTTTATGTATAATTCACACTTCAGTTGTTGTGCACCTTTTGCAATTAGTGGCAGCTAAGGGTAGCAG